>JAAMPD010000147.1:82696-105850 GCA_025266255.1 Trissolcus basalis
CTATTCAGAATAGAAAATAAGAGTGCGACTGGTCCTATCTTTTTTATTAATAAAAAAAGTAGTGATACCGAGATGCGTGTCGCATTAGGCATAGGTTTGTTGGTTAATGTGATTTGATTATATTTGTTAGGTCGCAAAATTATACTTTTAACATTCAGTTTCGTTAGGAAAATCTAGAATCAAAACGCAGGAGCGCGCCAATTTATTTTTATTCGTTTGGGAACATTTTAAATTCGACAAGGGACATTCTTGTCCAAAGTTAAAAAGTTGAGGACAGCATTGAAGTTGGCCGCGGATTTGAACCTTTGACCGACTTCGGTGGTCATCGTTTATTTTTTTGTACAGGTCTGTCAGTTTGCAAAATAATATATATGGGCGCGCGCAACGCGCCACAGACTATCTAGCTGTGCCAAGCTGTCAGAGAATGATTTCTGAAGCGATAACAGAAGTGAAACCGGGCACGCGCGCCTTATTACTAGTTTTCAATATTTCTCATTTGAATCTTAAATAATAAACATTTATTGAATGTTTAATTAGATGAACATTTCTGCCATTATTGTAAAATAGTTGAAATGTTTTTACTTAACCGAAATCAATTTATTTATATATAATAATTTATTATATTATTTATTTTAAATTAATTGATAAATTAATTTAATTTATATTTACATTTTATATTAAAAACTTAAATAATGATTTTTGATGTGATTAATTATTACTAACTAATTGAAGTGCGTATTTTATCATAATTTATAGAACAAACATTGAAATTTTACATGAAAATGGTAAAAAACAAACAATTAAAGAAATATGTAAGAGTTTCGAAGTAAAAATTCAACATCAAATAGTTTTTCTATTGATGAAATTGACGTGCGTGCACTCAGCATACCGCGTTCCGGAAGGTCAAATCGACATTCTAAGGAAATAATTTCTATGACTGTTAGTCGTAAGCAGTTAAGTGTATAAGTTAATTCTTCATCGTTTAAAATTGTTTTAGCATAATAATCGAAGCAAAAAGTTTATATTACGATTTTTTTTCATGCGGAAGAAATTTTTTGATTCAAATATTTGGGGACATTAGCAATGTCGAAGTTACCAAAAATGCTTAGTACAAAGAGGCAGTGTTACAAAAAAACGAGATGATGAAACTCGTGAAAAAAATCAAAAGAAACAATTGACAGAGCACGGGAGAAAAGGGAACTGATAGCTAAGAAAAAAGAATTATTAACAGATATAACTAAAAAAACGTTGAGAGACGCTTAGCGAAAAAATAAGTTTCATATGAGATTCATGTTGAAACATAATTTTTTATGTTTGTTATTCGGCTCATGTAAATGAATCAAACTATATAGAAAATTATACTTGAAAAATTATTCTTTTAGGAATACTTTTTTTTTCTTTTACAAAGAACAAGCTATACGGGGGGAAAAAATTTAGACCCGAGAAAAAACCGGGAATTATACGGGAATTTTTTTTTGACAGTCGCTGGACACCCTGCACAGATATAAATTTCAATAGTACATTATGCTGCTAGCCTGGAAAATGCTACTTTACACGCGAGTAGGAGTTGCTATCCTACGAGCGAAGTCGCATTTTCCAGACGAGAAGCACAGATTATTTTTCCTGCTACTAACTCGAAAGTAATCATTTAGGACTCGAAAGCTGGAACTTTCGAGTTAGTAGCAGGTCAAATCTACTATTGTGTAATGAGTTACTTTCGAGGCTGATTTGGAACTCGAAAGCTGCCAATTTCGAGTTAGTAGCAGGAAAACAGTTTTTTCAAGGAAGTTACGTTGCAATTTTCTCACAATAATGCGTTGTAAAATTCGCATTGTCTGATGACAGAAAAACTCAAGTTGATTCGCTTTTGCAAAATTCGCACCAATGCCATGCTTTTGTCGGTAAGAGTGGGATGTGTTTATCAGTAGTTTCTAAGTTTGTGAAAAACGCAAGCGGTCCTATGCGAATTTTCTTTCGATCACAGGCAACAAAGAGGCGGAGCCTTGAAAAAATCGCATGGGTCTGTTAGCGTTTTTCGTAAGAAAACTATTGAGTTTTATGCACACCGAGTGCATAAAATTAGTTGGCTAATTTCGCATTATCTCCTTTGCGATTTTGTCTAGAATTTTCTGTCTGTGTGCTTATAATAATATTGTAGTTTGCCATATCGGCTCGAAATTTCGTCTGAATGTTTATAGAGTATGCCAAAATAAAAGTTAACTTTAAATTCATCGTAAAGGTATTTTTAAGATAGTTTCAGTCTATCTTTGTGTGAAATAATATATTTAGTAACAAAACTGATGTAAAACTTTCAACGCGATTTTCTCAAAATCAGGTTTTTCAAACTATAGGCGGAAACAGCGCGAAAACTACTCGACCAATTTTGTTAATTTTTTTTAAATTAAAGTCAATATTATTTATTGCAGCTTGTACCACTTTCAGCCGGTTTGATAAAAAATA
This sequence comes from Trissolcus basalis, assembly GCA_025266255.1. Lineage (NCBI taxonomy): Eukaryota > Metazoa > Arthropoda > Insecta > Hymenoptera > Scelionidae > Trissolcus > Trissolcus basalis. The sequence goes on from JAAMPD010000147.1 coordinate 85,157, forward strand.
AATGTATTTAAGATCACTCCAAAAAGCCAAAAAATTTACAGGGCTAAAAAATTATGCCATTTTTTTCATATGGGCGTCATTTTGTAAATTTTTAGATAATTGTATTAAATTAAATAATTTACAATGAAAAATGATTTTTAAATACTCTAAAGATCTGTGGCTTTCCACCCGATTGGCTGTACGGCGCGCACGGTACCGCATTTCGAACTACAACTTTATGACATTAATGACGTTTGTTTCTCAGAAAACATATTATGTTCTTGAAATAATAATAAATAACAGAAAAAATCCGGAAGCAAAAACTTGTTCCACGCACTCATATAAAAATATAAAAAATACCGTTGTTATAGCCTCAAAAAAAGCAAATGTCCCCTTAAATTTTATAAAATTCTGACATAAATAAACGCCTTTTCGCTAGAACCTCCTTAACTGATTATAACTGGCAAATACGGATATATTAATTTCTTTGTAGAAAAAATTGAATGAAATGTTGCACTTTTTTTAATTTAATACGTTGATCAAAATAAAAATATTCATCAACAGTAATCTTGAGTGTCAGTAAATCTGTAATAAGATTCGGGTAGAATAAAATTAAACTTGATAATTAGCGTTTTGCTTAAAATTAGTTGAACAAATATTCAATTGAAATAAATCACTATCGTCAATAGTCATTGTTGTCTTGTAACAAGTCTTGTTGATTGGAGTTAAAGAGTCTGATTTTTTTACAGCGCCAGTAACTGTTATAATAAAAGAGTTGATGAACCGTTCGTTTTTTAAAAACGAAATGTATTCTTGCATATACACGGAAAAGTTTAGGAGTGCTGCTCTGCCGTAAGCAGGAGAGCTGTTAACCTTAGGTTAGGAGAGACCAGGTCTCCGCGCGCGGAGTACTGAGTTTCTCCTAAACGGCTTTTCCGCGTTGGCAGGGCTGCAGCTCTACCGCCACGGGGCACTGGTTACCCCCTGCGCGGAGACCTGTTCCATTTAATCGAAGAGGAATTGCTCTCCTCTAATTTCGGCAGCAGCTCTACGCGAAAGGAGAGCAGGACTCGAAAACTTTTTTCCGTGTAGCTAATAAAAATTCATATTCTTACGTTCGAAATTTGAATAAGTTTCTTCATTCTTGAACGTGTATTAATAATATTAATATTTCATCAGTCTATATATGTCTGTTTTTCAATAAATAATATTAATATGATTTTAATTTAATTTAGGATAAAAAGAAAAGCAGAATTACCTTGATGATTGATGAAACCAACGAATTACAGTTGAAGTCTATTGTGGGTCCAATGAAACGGCTTAAAATGCAAATACCAGTTTCAATTGAAAAATCGATTGAAGTAATAATATTTATTTGATGGTCAGATCAGACTAATATAAAGATTTTCGTATCACGATCTAATGTTATATTTTTATTCTAGTATTATGTAGCCTGTAAAGAAAAAGAAAAACAGAACTATGAAATATGCAACAAGCTGAAGGGATTGGGTTTTTGCCCCAAGAAAAATTTTTGTCCTTACAGACATATCATCATGAAAGATATTGACCAACCCGTGACTGATATACAGATGTGAGAATTATAAATCTGTTATTATAAAATTGGATGTTGGTACATTGAAAAAATTTAACTTTCTTTTTTTTAGAGGAGATGAGATTGTTTTCATTGTTAATTTCATTCACGATGCATCACGTTTTTCTGTGCGAATTTCCGAATACAGTAGAATCGATGAAGATGGAAATAAACAAACAAGGAAACTATCTGCGATACAATTTGCTGCATTTAGTAGCAAATTGCAAAATTACTTTTCACAACCTAGAAATCAGTATGAGATTAAATTAATATTCATAAAACGTTTGATAAAAAATGACAATAAATAAACGCGATAAATTTATTTTCTAGGCGCCGTTGCAAAAACATTGATGTAGGAACAATCTGTGTCTTGCCAGACTTATATCAATTTGATCGAGTCAAAGTAACTCATGTTTTGTCAAAAGATGAATTCGGAAAACCAATCGATGTTTCTATTCGATCAATTGATACTGGAAACTATTTCAGCAGAATTGAGGTAAGTTGGAAAATAACAATTGAAAATATGTTTATAACAAAATTAGTTCAAGAAAATTTAACCAAAATTACAATTGTAGGCGCGGAAGCTTTATGAACTGCCGGATGAATTAAAAAATTTTCCTTCTTACATCGTTGATGTCATTATAACTGGGATTGTTCCATTCGATGATGAATACGATTGGAACGATTGTACAATCGAAACTGCCCATGAATGGTTTAGAACATACGGCAAGAAAGACACAACTTTTATCCAAGGAAAAGTAAGTTATTTAATTTTTAACATTAATTTTATATCAATGTATATTGATACACGGATAGAAATAAGTAACAAAAAACGCGACTAAAAATCTTGCGAAATAAGCAAAACAGAATTATTACGAAAAAGCAAGCGTTTGTTCCTAAAATCGGTAGACCCCACTACTCGAACGTGCACGCACAGATGAGAAAGGGGCGGAGTCTTACCCAAATCGCTAGTGAATGCTAGTGTTTTTCGCGAGTAGTGATGGGGTCTACCGATTAACACATGCTGATGAACTTGCATTTGTTGCAACTGAAACTTCCGATTTTCGGAATCTAATTCTTTACGAAAAGCGCAATTGTAGTTCTTTTGCAGTTTTCGTTAGTTATTTCTATCCGTGTACTTAAATGTTTTTCTACTAGTCAAGATAGCGACTAAATCTGACAATAATTCAGAATTATGTTTAATTGAAGGCCCGGAACGAATAACCAATCTTACGCTCGAAAGGTTATGTTTTCAAAACTAAAAAGTATCGAGAAAATTTTTGTTTTCAGTATACTTTGAGTAGCCAAATTGTTCTTTAGATCATTACAAACAACAAGCGCTAGACCGGTTATTCAATCCGGGCCTTCAATTAGCTTCAATAGAATATTCAGAATAATATGGTTAGATTAAAAATGTTTAATTATTATTTAAATAGAATATTGATATTTTTTCATGACAATGGTAATTTCTTGAATCGCGTAGTACACATGCTATCTCACTCTTACACATGGCATTTTCGTCGTAGTGTCAGGTTAAAAGTAAAATATCTTTTTTATTTGTTCGGGTCTACCGTTTTTTGAAACAAACATTTAGTTCCTTAGAACCTCGTGTATCTTCATGTCGTTTTGTAAAAAAATCTATTTTATATTTTTATAATATACAAAATAATTAATCTCAAGTTGCCACCTACTTAACCTCTCTATGAGCGCTCATGTTAAAGAATCAGTTTTTGGTCAACTTTGCAATTTATTTTCTCAAAATTGAAGTCCGATAAGTATGTGCATCTTCTTAGAAATTATTAAGTTATAATTCAGAGATTATTAAAAATAAAAAATTGTTCAATTCTAAAACATTTTGATACAATAACCTTAAAAATGCAAACGCACGGATTCCCATTCGTGTGATTAACACCAATCAGATGGTTTTGGTGCTTGTATGCGTGAGTCACGTGATAGCGCTGCAAAGATAGACTGATAACCTTAGTGTTGAAAATTATTTCAGGTACTTTTCAATATTGGAAACACTTTATGGCTGGATACACTAGAAATCAAAACAAGATTATCTGGACGAAAGGATTTTATGACAGTATCTTCATTGAAACCACACTTGATGAAACTCAATCATGCTGTAGAGAATAAAAATCATCTTAACTCGATCAGAGATCTTTGCATTGAAGGTGGATGTGATATCAGTTTAACTAAAACGAATGAATCTGAATGAAATCTTGAGCCTGGTAAACTTAAGAGTTGATTTTCGAACTTGAAAAAATCATTACCAAACCAAAGAATTTATGCTCATCACGGGCAACGTGTAATTCTATGACTATTTAGGTTAGGCATGTTCTTTTTCACTTGTTTACGTCTATTTTTTATACAAATCGCAGTGTAATTAAAAAAATAAAATAATTTTTAGTATTAAAAAATGTTTAAAATTATGTAAAATATGAAAAAGTGTTCTTGATAGAACAATAAGAAATCTAATAATTTACTCATTGTCGTTGACACCGCTAGCGTTTCCTGTAGCGCGCGTACCACTGTTTCATTCTAATCAGAAGACAGAGAATTTTTTGCCTTATCCCTGTCACAAAATAATTAGTAGAATATATTTTGCAAACATGGAAGTAAACAATCATTTTATTTAGTTTTACCGGTGAAAAATGTTGATCCATAATTTTAAAAAACTGAAATTTCTTATTGATAAAAGTGATGCATAATTCATTTTTACTTTGTCTTTCTTACACTTGTAGAATTTTCGTTAAAACTTGTCATAAATAATTTATCTGTTGAACAAATTCGTAATATTGGTATGTAATAAGTTCTGTCAACATGACCTTCAAGTTAACATGATTTGAGGTCATGATTTACAGTGGTTGCTCAAGTTCAGTGTTATCTTCAAAGTGATTTTATATTTAAACATTTTATATTGTAAAAATGTTTATATCAACTAATTCGTTGATAAGGTAAACGTACCTAATACGGTTATAGTGTACCTAATTGTTAATTTAATTGTTTAATTTCAATAAAATGTTTTGCACAGCCTCCTATTTCAAAATAAATTCAAAATATATTTTAAACAAACATAACACAAATAGTTAAACACTATAACGTTATTGGTATGGTTTACCAGTAACGTGATTGCATTTTGAAAATGTAAATGTTTTAGCAGTCACGTGATCACGAGCTCAGAGAATATTGGCGTGTTTGTTCAAGAACATCATTTTTAAATAATAAAGGACAGACAATTCAGTTTACATTAGTGCGTCTATTATTATTTCAAAATAATGTTTTTATCTAACACGCAATATGAGTTGGTAGAATGTTTAGGTTATAAAAACATGTAATCCTATTAGCGCTTTAAATTTAGCCACATTTATTAAAATGTAGCAAGGGTAGTTTGTACATACACTTACAGCCAAAAAATTAGAGGGCATCCCAAGACCTTGAGACTTTTTGTTTAAACAATCGTAACTTCGAACTTTGACAAATTTAATGGAATAATAGTAAAAGTAGAATATTTGAAGAAGTTTCGATCTAAAATTTAAATCAAAAAAATTAATACGTTTTATTATAAATACTCGTCAACATCATACTTAAATGTTTAAAAAAAGTTGATGAATGTGTTATAGTGCCCTCTATTTGTTGTGCTGAGTGGATAATGAGCACTAATTGAATGTAAAAGAAATTTTGCTATAAATCACAACACAAACAAAAAGAACTTTAATATGATTTTTCTGCACAAATTCGATTATTAATATAACTAAAAAAATAATTTACTTTAATTTATAAATCACATTTTATCTTTCTCATACTTCTGGAGACATCGTTAATGCCATTTTTGTTGCACCTATATGACTTATGCATCACTTTAAGGGAAGGGCGTAAGTCCTTCTAATTTTTTCATAACAAGTAAAGTTTATGAGTCAAAACTTTCAGTAGATTATACTAATTTCAATGAATCTGCTAATATGATTTTTGTTTTATAAAATTTGTAAACGTACAAACTGAACTTGCTTTTAAAATATCACCGAGCTTGAGTCCTACCCTTAATATATGACGCGATGAGAGCAAAAACGACACAAGTACAATGTTAATCAAATGAAACTTGTATCATTTTTGCTCTGAGCGCGTCATATATTGTTATTCATACTGTCAGTCAATTTAAAAATTCGTCAAATTTTCAAGGAATTATTTGAAAATTTTGTAAGTAATTAAGTTGTAACAAAAATAAATTTATATTTTGAAATGAACAAAAACTGTTGTTGGCATTTGACCTTTCAAAAGTTTTAAAAGGATTTAGTATTATGATTCAATTTACTCTCCTGATTTAGGAGATGAAACAATATGTTTTCAAAAACAAATAATCATTTGTGATTTTCAGTGAGTGCTAGTTACTGAATATCAACTTTTTAACAATGAGTTCAATTTTCCTTTGTAAGACGTGAATAATCGTCGAAGAAGGAAACTTCAATATTGTAAATTCACAGCAATTAAGATGAATTCTAGTAAGACCAGCATTATGAAACATTCATTCCTTTTGCAACATATGAAAACACGAGATAATATAGCAAATTGCCATGTGACAAGATGCCATTCAATTTTGACTATGAAACTTTTCGTAGTAGTTACAAAAGTTGAATTTGAGTTTTTTCAAAATTTGAAATGTTTAACATTTCGACATAGTTTATGAGGATGGACTGAAGGCATCAGCTATATTTTTTTAAGCCACGCCTCTTAGTCAATTCTTAACAATTTCAGAATTTACTCCCTCTTTTTTGTTCAAGGATGTATAGTTCTGTGGATGAGGAAACCGGAAAAACTGACCAGTATCTACGTTACCGTGGAAGCTGTAATGTTTAGCAAAAATTTATCTTATATTTTTCTTCTTTTCAAAATTTAATATTTTAATTTTATGAACAAACGATGAGTTCGTGTTGCGGTTTATGATAAAGTGAGTTGATCAATATCTGAGACGAACTTTTTCGTGCAGTATGGATACCTACTACGAGATAGATATACCTCAAAACAAATGCTGTCATGTGGGATATTCGTTCAACAGCGATTTCAAGTGCGAACGAAGTTCTAACAACAACAGTTATGAAATTTACAATACCACCGTTCAAAGTGCTGACATGAAGTTTAAATGTCCAGAGGGCCATTCGACGCTTTACAGTTTCGTCTTGGAAAATTCAACCCTCAACTTGTGCTCAGATTTGATATCAAATGGCAGTGAAATATTCGCGAGATGTCACCCGGAAGACACAATAATCGGCAATGGAATAGGCACGATAATGATGTGGGGCACCCAAACTTACATGCCAACAAACATAGCTCATGTCATTCTCTGCCTCATCATCATTGTTATATACTATTTTGTGCCGGAACTAAACAAGAATTTGTACAATCGAGCAGTTCTTCGGCACTATGTCTCCCTCATGTGTCTCGGCATCATGCTTAGTACCATCGGCTACGTCGACCTTTGCAACTGCGAAGTCAGCAACCCTATTCTCATCTGTCTCTGGCTCGGTCTACAGTTCTTCACTCTCTCCACTGTTTTTTGGCTCAACGTCATCTGCTACGACATGACCCTGGTGATCACCAGGTTTGAGTGGCTAAGAAGCGCCTCTGAAGATTACAGAAAATTATTTCTCTACTCCATTTTTGTTTGGACCTTTTCCGCCGTTCCGACAGTAGTTGCTGGAATTTTCGAATTCACACCCGGAGTATCTGATGAATTCTTTTTAAAAGCCAATTACCTTGCATATCGTGGCGAGAGACGCTGGATCGTCAATTACTACTTCTTTTTCTTGCCAACGTGTACGCTCGTCTGCAACAATGCTTTCTTCATATATACAACTTACAAGATGATTAGGATTAACCAGAGCACAGAAATAGCAACAAAAAATCAGTCTCAGACAGTGAAAAAGAAGTACTTTCTATTTCTTAAGTTGTACCTTCTGATGGGTGCACCATGGTTTTTCGGATGCCTCCTCGCTTTCCTCTACAACGAACTTTTTATTTTGAAGTTCTGCAGAGTGTTGCAGCCGGCATTATGGATTGTTATTTTGTTAGTTGACAAAAAGTTAAGGACAACTATTCTGCAGAAAATGTGTCTCATTATGAAACCGACTGCTGAGTGATGTGTATATTTATTTCTAATTTTTTCGATGAATAACTTATGTTCTTGTTAACACTGTAATATACTAGTGTTTTATTTTGAAACATGATGTTTTGTTCATAAACTTGACATATTTTTCATCCAAATGAGTTTTCATCCTATAAAATGACTGACTTTTTAATGGTCAAAATTTTCAAAAAAAAAAAAAAAAAAAAGAAAAAATACTATAAAAAATGGCTCAAGTAAATAGAATTATTCTACATTTGTCTACGGTAGATATGTAGTTACAAATGTTATATAAGTAGCAACTTGGGGAATCACGATTGAGGAAAGTCAGGTGCAGAATAGATGAATATCATTGAATGACAAATTAGTTGAGTCTGTGTAAAGTATTAATTTGCGCTACATCTGTGGCAAAGCCGATCATTATTATTGAATTATAGCAACACGTTTTTCATTGACACGCGTTCCAAAGGAATTTTTGTTTCTAAGAAATTCAATTTCTATTATTCATACTTTCATCTTAGATGTATGTTTTGAATAATTTTTTGAAAAGGTATATTTTTGAACAGCTATGTCAGCTATATGAGAATGTTTAATGTTCTAATAATATTTTGCAGTGTCTTTCAACTTCATCACTATATACAATTCACTTAATAATTGATTTCAGTTTTTTGAACTATTATAATTGATTTAATCATGATAACTATTTCATGGTGTTTAGTAGCAAGTGATGTTTTGAAGTACAAGAGCTCCTTAAAGCATAATTATAAGCTGCATTGCTTTCGTGCCATTGCATATTTTAAAATTGATGATCGATAAGTAAATACGAAATGTACATATGAATAGCCAAGATAATCTAAGCGGGTTAAATATATTGTAAATCCCGGCATAAAACTTAACTGAACAACGACTCTGCGGAAATGTATTACAAAAACTGCAGCGCACATTTCTCAAGTACTGTTTCTTCAGCGAATTCCTAATTATCAATATTACTGCAATCATTCTACCGTCTCATGATCAATGTAATTCTCAAGTTTTTTTTAGATGAACATATGTTTCATTAAAGTTAGAGTTATATGAAACTCTATATATAAAACTCCACGATTACTAAATTAAGACCAAAATTTTGTCGCATGCTGATTGATTGGAGTTCATGTTGTATTTTCTATCATTTATTCCTATTCCTATAAAATAATCATTATTATAATTAATATTTAAAATAAAAATAGGAAATAGTTTATTACTATAGGATACAATTGTGGTCTGCATTCTTTGATCATTTAATGATCATATTTTTAATGGTCATATTTTTTTTATCTCGGTAAAAATTAATTTCATTTATAAACTAATATTCCACGGAAAAAAGTATTCATCAAAAAACTAGTTTTGTATTATTAATTGCATATTTTCTTGGGATTTCAAGGTAAATTTTGCTTTGGATAATTTTGGATTAAAGAAACAAATGTTAGCTAGTTGACATGTATATATATGTTTCATCAATATTGGTTTTATTTAAATAATACAATCACGCTAGTGTTTGTGTTAATAAGGAAATCGATAAATGCGTTTTTATAAGAATTCACGAGGATGAGTAACATAATCTGTTTTGCGAGAAAAAAATTTAAATTTTATTCAAACAAAACTTTGTTAATCGCAATCGATGGTTCAAACCTAATTGTATGCAATTTTGTCTTCCGTGAGACTGGTTTTTGAATTCAAAATTTGTATTTTTGATATAAACAATGCTTTTAAATCGATAAATATAGATATTTTTTACACTGTATTTTTTGAACAAAAATAAAAACTTTTTAATTAATTGAAGAAGTTGATTTATCAGCAAGTAGATAAAAATCCTGGCTTCGCACTCTTTAAATCCTTGAAAGTAAATAAAAATGCTTTATTATGTTTCGTTTTTTTATTTTATTTCATGTTACATTTGTTCGTTACTCGAAACATTAGACTTGCGAGTTTCTTATATTTCTTACAGTCTCTAGAGTGCTATAAGCCATTAAATTTCATTCAAAATTTTCAAACGTTTTTGAATCATATATCATAATTATAAAAGAATTTCAAATAATATGATTTGAAAAAGAATGCATCAATATGAGTGAGTTTTCATAGCTTTTCGAATCCCCATTGTTTAATTTCTTGTACCAAAGTATGTAAAAAAAAATTTTTATTAAAAAAATTTTCATTAAAGTTTTAATACAAAGGTATGTAACATCAGATATGTATCAACATACTGTATATTAATTATACGTTTTAATTGGACAGAACTTTAATCAGACAAAAAAATGCATTTGAAAAATTTGAAAAAAGGTTTTAAGCAGACAAAAAAATTGTCGAAGTTGAAGTTGGTATTGGTAAGGATGTGGAGAATGTGATGGCGATTAATGAAAGGGTCATTTTCAAATTAATTTATAAATGTAGATACGAAATTTGTGCTCCTCGCCCTCCTTGCGAGGAGCACTAAAAACGACAAGTGCTTCGAAACGAAAGAATGCGTCCGCGGACCCTTAATCAATTACATAATAGGCTTCTGATTTAGTTTTCTGCTCATGACACATAAATATATCGGAGAGAAATTATTTAAATTGAATGAAAAGCGACTGGAAAATTGAATTAGCCATATCGATGCTGCTACTCATTGATGGACCATTATGCTCGAGCTTTTAGAAAACCTTGGGCGATTGTTGGGTCGTCAAATTTCAATTACGCTGGGATCAGTTTCACATGCCTGATACTTCACATCGATTTAGTCTTTGAAACGTATATTACAACTATCTCAAATTAAATTACACGTTTTGTCTTAACTTTCATTCCCTACATGAAATTCAAATTCATGAATTAAATTTCAAATTTTGAACTACATTTATTAAATGTTATAGAAATATGACCAACGTAAATTATTGACTCTTTTATATGCTAAAACTTGAATTAATGGAGATTTTAAATATTTTATTATCAAGTATTGACTTTGGTTGTAGATTCCGTCTCGTTTTTATTCTACCTTGAAAGTTGAAAAATAACAAATTGAGGGGGGTCAGTATTATGTTATATAGAATATCTTCTTTATTATTATTGCTCGCAACTCGTATATTTAATTGCAATTTTATTGGTATTGAAATGGAACATAGATCATAAAATGGTTTAATTAAATAAACTTATCAAATTTATTTGTGTAGTCATGAGTAAACTCACAAGTATTAAATGACTATATCTGTAATTAACAAATTCGTTAAAATTCGTCATATCAGATTTTTATTGTTAATTAATCTTTAATGTCTTCCAAAAGTATAAAAGAATCCTAACGGCAACTATCGGTCTCTTTCATGTTAGATCGTTTGATTTAAACATTGTTAATTTACCAGAAACGTCATGAATTTTAATCTTCTATTTGGGATCGTTTTTTCGATCGTAAGTAACAGATTTTACATTCTTGTATTTTCATCAAATAGTTATTCTTACAACAAGTGAAAATAATAATGCATTGTATTTTATTTCTTAAAGCTCATTGGATTATCCTACCAGAATGGATTTGATAATGAAGTTGATTCACCTGAGGATATATCAGTTGCAGAATTGGATGTCATGAAAGAACAAATCATCGGTTACAATACCAAAATTCAACAAAAGAGTTTAGTATTAACGAAAGGCCTGAAAAACCTTATAAAATTCGTTCAAAAGAACGTTGACTTTATTTTGGATAATTTTGCAAACTCTGTAAGTATTTATACAAATCTTTTTAAAATTATTATACTTGTACAAACCAAGGGAACATTATTGTTATCATTTTAGTATTGCACAATAAAAAGGGACGTATTATTCAAAACCTTTTGTCCTCACTTTTAAAACATTCATGGATAAAAACGCCACAAAATTTTTAAAATTGTGGACAAAACAAAACGTCGTAGTTTAACGTGAAACAAATTTTTTTATTAGCTGAAATGTAAAATACTCTTTTAAAAATCAATAAAACTTTTTTTGCTCTACATTTTAATTCGTGTATGGAATTTTTTTATCGAGAACATTAATTCTTGTACCAATATCCATATACTTAATTAATCACATAATCATTTTAATAATGAGCTATTGATTAATTACTTTTATAAACTTTTCTAATAGGTATCATCTGAATAAAAAAAACGGACACACACTTTAATGAGAATTTGAATGTCGCTACTAATATATTAATATCAATTTCACCTAATTATTTCGCAATTTCACAATTACACAATAAAAATTGGTTAATTTGTCTATCGTAGATAAGATATAGAATATATTTTAATCGTTTATTTCTTTCAGATTTACACTATCCCTGATCAAGCTGACATTACAGCAGTGGAAACTGCTCCATCAATTTTCACTCCTGGAGAATTCCGTCATGGACTTGCTAATAACATAAGAAATTTAAGATTGAACTTACATAATAGAACCGAAAACATGATTACTGGCGTTGATAAAGGTATAACTAGTTTTATGACCTTTGTCAATAGCTACACCATGAAGGTAAGATTATAAACAAAAATGAAATTCATATTTGAAGAATGTATAATGTATCGATGCTCCTTACGAAAAACATTCCATTTCAAAATTTTCAGTGTTATTTTAAATGGGAAATTTTGAATTGGCATCTTTTTCGTAAGGAGCGTTAGTATGTTCTTATTTCAATTAAGTTAACACTGCAACCACACATTTCAGGCCACTAAAACAATCGAAGTAATCAAAATGGAATATCCTGGCGCATTAACAGAACAATGCTCGAAATTGTTGATAAATCTTAAATCTGCTTGGAAAGCGTTATTAGACAGTTCGGTGAATTGTGTTTCAAGAGTTTTGGCTCAAGGTACATCGGCCGTAGATATTGTTGACGATATGGCATTGGAAAAAGTCAATCATTATGTTGATAGAATGAAGGAGACTTGGCAATGCGTTGTACACACAGAAGGCAACTATGTCTATAAATTTGTCAAGTGTATCAGATTCGTGAGTAGCAACATTTTTGTTATCAGTGGAATATTTTTATGTCTCACTTGTATATGCTAATCATGAGCAATTTCGTTCATTGTTACAGAGTACCCTTAGGGATGCATACAAATTAATAAGCGGTTTTATGAAATCCATGGACGAGAATTTCGCAGGTGCCCTGGACAAGGCTGAAAAGTCACTGACCTTCATGAATTGCATGCATGATAAGGTGGTAGAAAATTATGAAGATGAGTTCTGGGACTTGTTGCAGAATGCTTCAGTTTGTTCCGCAAATGTCGGTTCAATGAAAGGCCGAAAGTTCCCAAAACCAAGCAAAAACATGGTTGATATCATCAGAGACCAAGATAATGACATAATAAGAAACACGATTTATATACCTGGTGGTTGAATTTAAAAACCGTTTGAAATTAACTATTTTTTTATTGTTTTATATTTTTATTTTTAAAATCAAGACTTAATTTCCATTCTAATAAATTGACTGTTTAAGTGTATTAAAACCCTTCTACCTTCTTATATAGATTAGAATTTAAACGCCTGACAACTAACAATGAAGTTTGAATAATGAACGCGAAAATTTCAATTATCCCTCGGATGTAGTTGCGCTGTTTTCTAAAATTCACCGTACATTGAATTAAAAATGTTAAGATGAATTTCGATGAAAACATCGTGGAATCGTGCGTGTCTATTAAGTGAGAGTATCAAAATCAAATTGTCTTAAGAGGAACAATCTCGTGTAATCAGTTGTCAAATTTAGATTCAAAATTACATCAGCCTTTAATCTTCGAGGCTACATAACAGGCTCAGACGAAGCAATGTGTTGTCTAATTTAGTTACGTAAAAAGTAAGGGTGCTTCTCCGAAGCAACGGGGTTCCCCCATAAGGACTGCCACCACGTGATAGAAAATTAGTGACCAAGCAAATCGATAACCGATTTACACCGAAAAACGACTTGTCAATTTGTAATAAATATTTTTATCCTTTCAATTGAATCCAAGATTTGGAACTTAAATTTTATAATTAAATAAATGCTAAATAAAGCATTCACATAAAAAAGGAATAAACAAAGTTTGTTCAACTGTTGTTGGTTGGTTGGTTGCTTCGATAAAAAATTTTCTTTGCGTGAGATCAGTTGTGTTCGTTCTCGTTCTCAGGACTAAAAAAAGAAAATGTGTAAGGATATACCCTAATTTCCTGTAACAATGTTATTTGAGTATCAATTCAGTACATGACAAATCTTCGAGTTTCCTTTATCTATCTCACAAGAATATACAAACAACTTGAAAGGAAACGGCTCTTTTGTTGTATACAGAAACCTTAGTTGACTAGCACTTTAGTCTCGGTAAGGAGGATTAATCTCTCTCACAAACCTAGCGTTCTATTAATTATCAGCCGTAGAGATATTTCAATTGCGAGAATTGACTGTTTGGTCATCCGATGCAAATTCGTATTATAATTAGTTCAGATGATCATATACATAAAACAACCTCACCTAAATTGTTCAAGCATATTGACACCAGAATATTAACTACATTTAGCTTGAATAAACTTATGTATAAAAAGAAACTGTCATTTCAAAAAACAAATCTTTTACATACAGAAGGATAGAAATTAAATTTCGCATTTTACCCTGAAATAAAAACAAAACTGTTTTTTGCAAACGGTGCAGCATTGGTTTTTTCAACTTAACCGAATCGATTGCACCATTAAAAGAGGTGAGTTCGTATGTCAAACGGCAAACGTTGTTTGATATTCGATGACACCATGGTCTTGCATCAACGACTCTACGCAATTTGAGATTTAATTAGAGCTTATGGGACATAAGGGATGTGCGCTCAACAGGGCCAGTTATTATATGAACTCGTTTAGCTCCGGCAGTCCTTTCATTGGTTTGCAGGATCCCGCGGATTGGTGTCAGATAGATTCACAAAGGGCTCCTGAAAATTGAGAATGCTTTCCAGGCCAGAAGGAAAGTCTACCTCCAAATGGATCTTCTTTGAATCGTCATTTGCTTTGTCAAGGACTTATGCTCGTTTACATACGTTTATAACTGTTTGATATTCCCAAAATAGTTTTGCACAAACTATACTGTTTCTGATCAGTCATGTTTGATCCGGAATGTTGAGTAAAGCAAACCAAGAAGTTTGAGCGATTTTGCATACTTTTAGACCGAGGAGAAAGAATTACCGATATTATGTTGCAAGCTAGTTCGAACAAAAATTGCATCCTTGGAAATACAAATATTTTAACTATTTTAAAAATAACGCAAAACTGATGGATAGATGTGAGGGAAATTTGAATTATGCGGTGGAGAGTGACGTACCATGTCAAATCGGCTTAGACAATGAAGCGCGAACAAACACTCATTCACTTATTTATACCTTAAAATCAATATTCGGATCGAATGCATCGGAACATTAATTAGCCATTAAATCAAAGATGAACATCACATATTGCACATCAGACCACGAATTGATCAGGATGTATGTAAGCACAAAATCCCCAGTCGATCAACAATCGTCATTATCAATATAATGTCACCGTTGCCTCGATCACTGTACGGATAGCGCTGTATTGTACCGTATCATAGCCGCAGCATCCTCCGGTTTTTATATCAGCTCTCCGTTCTTTAAATTGTTTTTTCAAAATCCAAACATTTTATTACAAAAACTTGGATCAAATCAAAACCAAAATTTGTCTGCATTCACAACATTTATTTCCATCAACGAGCCGAATTGAATGACACAAATGAATCATATTATATCTGAAAATTGAATTCAAGATTAAAATTGGCTGAAAAGCGAATGTAAAAGCAATAAAGTTGAGTTTACAAAACAGATACGATGGAACGGGTTGAGGTGAATAAAAAGAGACCTGTTCGGGATTGAAGCCGGAAATGGATCGTCTGACCGAATGATTGCAAACTTTCCTGCGTAAACAACTGAAAACTGTGTTAAAATATATCGGGCCGGCTTGATAGCGGCGGTGCAGCTTTTGTGCAACTTGATTAATTCGTCACAGTAAATGTGTGAACATAGAAATTACTCTCAACTTGGCAGCGTAATGCGAGTACAATTGATGTGATTCCATCTCCTACTTTGCATATATCACGTATTCGATCACTGATTCCTGTTATTGTCTAGTTAAATGTAAATGATTAAAGTTTATTTAGCGTATACCTGTTGAGTATCAAAAACAATTGTGCAACATTATTTCCAACTAAAGCCAACCGCAATTTCAACTTTTGTCGTATCTTTCTTTTTGTGCCCATTTTCAAGACAAAATTTGCGAGCGTTCTAACTTCAATACATTGTTCGAATCCGGATGAGTGATTTTTAAAATTTTACTTCAAGAGTCTATGCATGTAAAACAGCTGTTTAATAGTTCTGAATTCCTTTGGAGTTATGGATTTATTGAAGAGAAATTGCTAAAGTTGCTTCTGGTCGGAGCTCAACACTAATGCATTACGATGAAAACTTTCAGACATTGTTCCCTGCAGTTATAATAATTTGATAACATGCAATACGATTTTGATAACAATTTGTAAATTGCTTGAACAAATGTCTGGAGAGGTCGCACACTCGTCACAGCATGCAAAATCATTTGAGGAAACTAACAAGTATACGATGGGGAATGGAGGGAGGAAGGGGGAGGGGGCTAAGAAAACATTGTTCGACTTCACATTTGAATGGGGTCTAATAAGAGTCACAGATCTTTGGCGGTGATTCAGAGAGCCTATCTGATGTTGAATGCTCAAACCGGTAATTAGTGGTAGAAATTCGTTTCTCGTTATTTGTGTACAACATCCGTGCTTAGCGGTGGTACAAGCTGAATGAAAACACAGAACAGGCATTTTCTATGGTGCTTGTGCAACCAGAAACAATAGAGCATTGTAAGCCAAAGTTTTGTATGAAAACAGCTCACGGAGCATCGGATAAGCTTGCAAAATTCGTCAGATGAAATTTCAGAAACAGACTGACAATCTAATATTTTACGAACGATAACGTTTTCCATCACACACCGATGCTCTTATTTTCATTTTCAATTTTGAAGACATGAATGGCACATTCTAAACATTTGTTCGCAAGCGTATACATTGTTTTTCGTCTGCTGATTTTAATTTGATTCGTTGTACAGAAATAGCGTTTGTTTTATGATTGAAATTTCCGAGTTCTCGATCAAACGAAGGGCCAAGATGAACGAAATCGGAACAATTAAGATCGACTAAAGTGAACGTTGCATGAAAT
Organism: Trissolcus basalis; assembly: GCA_025266255.1. Taxonomy (NCBI): domain Eukaryota; kingdom Metazoa; phylum Arthropoda; class Insecta; order Hymenoptera; family Scelionidae; genus Trissolcus; species Trissolcus basalis. The sequence goes on from JAAMPD010000147.1 coordinate 102,078, forward strand.
TCACTGATACGGGATGGAGTCGTCGAATTTAGTAACGATCAATGCTTGCAGAGGCGGATGTTATCGGTACAATAAATTGTTCTCTTAAAGCTAGGAGAAGTTGCAGAACCCCGAAAACCAACCCATTCAGACGCGACAGCCGAAACGGATAGTTTTACCGTGGAACATAAATACATCTAGACGTAAAATATCGCCATCCTACCAAACTGCCTCTTATGGCATAGGTAAACTTGTACCACACAGTATGCAAAATTACACTTCAATCAAAATTTATGCTAATTCAAAACGGCGTTGATGTTAATGAAAAGTGATACGTCGTTTAATAATGTTACAATGATTATCTTTTTTCTTGTTTCATTTGCCAGGTTCATATTACGCTGATTTCGTGCAGCCGTATAAATATGCACTCGCTAAATCGCTGATAATTTAACTGAACTGCTTGCGAACTGCACGTTGTTCTTTAATTTTTTCGGATATTTAGTTTTACTAATGAAGAAGCAAGTACGATGTCGGGATGCAATAACGAGCCAAGTATAACAGTGGAGGTTGTTAAGCTGGCACAAAAAAGTAGCTACTACTCATGAGTTACGCGTTTACGTGTCCCTAATGTAATTAAGTTTCAGTTTAAGTTACCGGCCTTTAAAAAATAAATTAAGAATTTAAACAGCGAGGAAAAACTGTTTTTTTCTAATTTTTCGATTAAATTAACATTCCGAAATTATGTTTTTATGACTTGTATGTTGATAAAATAATAACGAATTCGTTAGCGCAATTTTATTTATTTTATTTATTAATAGAAGTTGTGAGTGGTTGTAATTAAGTAATCTGAATATCAAATTACGCTAGGATTAAATAATCTAAACAGTTGAAAATAATAAAATTCAAATGAGAATCGTCGGATACAATTTTTATATGCGTATTATTGTGCAGTAAAAAACATTTTTATTTTAGTCAAATGTACATCTAGTTTGGAATATACGAGATTACAGCTACGATAAAAATCATGAAGTACCATAATAAAGTAAAAGAATTGGTAGTTGCGATGCGCCAGGCAACACGTACGCCGTATGACATCAAAGTAGAGTGGATTGCATGAAACAGGCAACTGATTACAACAGCAGTTCTATTTACGATAAAAAAAATTGCATCATTTATTATATAAATTTTATATCACTTTTCATGCTGTATATAAAAACAAAATTACTTGATCGACTGCTTCATCATATTTTTTTATCTTATTAGTTTTGTTATTCTTTCATTAGAGAAAAATGCGGGAAATAAAACTGAGTAAGAAAACAAACTCGATGAAATAAATAAATGAAAAAAATAAAAGTAAACAGAGAAAATACGATTGAAGGAGATGTCAGTGACAATCTGAAAGAGTAATCGAAATCAAACAGAGAATACGGAACAAGATAATAGATAATTCTAAATTTTGGCCGTAAGCCAGATAGCTTGACCCTTTCGTGTATATGCTACCCTTTAGACTAGTTAAATCCATACGTCTATCCCTCGAGCTTTTCAGAAATTATTGTATTACTAAACCAATTTTGACTAACGGTTTGTGCTAGTCATTACGGCTGTAAATGATAAATGCGTTTTGCAAACGCTGCCCTGGACATTAAACAGAATTCCTTATTATTACATAATTCAAGCTGATACTGATTCGTTTCAATTTCATCAAGTATGAGATGAAACGTTGATCAAAGCTTCGCATTATTCGCAATCAATCTATTAGCTAAATCATTAATATTAATACAAGCAAACAAAACTTTATAATCACGAAATAATGATTTTTTAATTGAAGTACTTGTTAGTATAACTTAGGAGATATAACTCGGTTTATTGTAAAATTATAATGTGATGTGAGCTTTACAGTTTGAATAATTTATGACGGCAGTATTGATTATTGGTAGATTCGTTGACCTTAACTCGCGTTTGTTTCAATTACTTAGCCGATTCGAAGAGAATTGCCAAGATTGCTGTTATTGTGCAAAAAAGATTTATCTAAATGAGTTGCCATGCTGATTTTTCACTGGTTTTTCGGCTGAGGAGGCATAATGATGTATGAGAATTCGTCGCGCAAGGACTAAAGGGCGCCAAGGCACTTAGGAGTGCGGTAGGTTTCACAAACCACAATATTTTTCACTAGTCTGTATTTATTATGTGTTTCCTGGCATTCTCATTCGTCGGTCCCCTCATTTTTCTATCTCCAGTTTGGCATCCACTTCGTCCTCTTTCGCTAATGCCAGACTAATTTTTTTACTTAGCGCCGCGCCACCTCTATCAAGCATCTGCAAGAAAGCAATAAAACATTTAACTTTTGTCATAACTCCTCTATTGTATACAAAATAAAAATACAATGGTTTTGATCTAAATCATTTGTTTAACAAAAATACACTCAAATATTTTATCATAGCAAACATTTCATTATTTCAGTACCTGGAAAGCTTTTTATCAATTTTGGAATAAGATGAAATTAAACAATCCCATGTTTTTTGTGGAATATGTTTCACAGCATTAATTTAATACATATATTCAAAAGAGCAGGATGTTCAAAATGTATCTCTCTTGATTAATTTAATGTGAATTTATACTGAAAGGATTTTACGTTGTTAGCAGCATGCATTAAACAATGGTAGATGTTGTTTTGTATAATTCAAGATATGTTTAATTTGTCTTTGTTGTTTTTATAAGCAACGTATAACGCAAAAATTGCAAGCTCTTGGTTTCGTTTCAATGCAAAAAATAATAATAGGCACAATAACATAACTTTTTTTTATATATATAACATACCTTCGTGCGATGCCATTGTTGTATTTATTATGAAAAACTCAACAATATAAGCAAAACAAGAAACAAACAATTCGTTTCATCTATAGGTCATCATATTTTCTTCTGTAATAACATTCGAATACCAATTTTTTGTCGCCGAAAAAGTAACGAGCTTCGGAGATTTGGTAATTGTCCCCATCGTTAGTTCAGTTTCTGGCCACCAGGTGGCTTCGGCACATATAAATTTTGTTGCGAATAATTTGCGAAGATTCGAAAATGGAAGAGGTAAGTGTACCTATGCTCCGTACACCACATCATTGGAACGTGTGCATGCGAGAGAACGCACGCGCACGATAGTCCCAATAGACTGGAGCCGAGCGCGACCGAGCACTGGCGGAGGGAGCCGAAAGGGCGCGTGGCGCCAGTTAGTGGAAAGAATCTCAGCCTGGATCAGTCGCGAGTCGGCCGCCGCGTTTCAAACGACTACACTGTATCGCTCGTCGTTTAAAAACCGGGCATGTTTACATCCATCAGGCTCACGATTATTGCAACATTTTATATAAAATTATTATGAAAGTTCGATGAAAGTTGGCAGTTTGGTCTAACCTCAAAATCCAGCTCGAATTCGCGTCAAGTGCCCGAGTTGTCAAACTTTTGTCGGAGGGGACTCGTTTGACAGTTTCAAGTGACAAACAATGGGAATTCGCGCGTTTGGATCGTGATGATGTCTATTGATTCTAAAGTGTTCTTCAATTGCAGTGTCGAGAAGTCGGTTGAGTGTCGCGTCTGAATAGTGCGAAAAAATTCATTATGTGGTGGCTGTTGGTTTAAAAAGATAGCAGTGCTTTTTTTCTTTCGGATTCCAAGCTGTTTTTGGATATTACCGGCCAATATGCTGCATCGAGGGATAATTTGCCTGATCTTGTCTACGATATTTGTGCACAGCGTTCAAGGTTAGTTGAAAACAAAAAAAAAAAAAAAAAAAAAAAAAAAAAAAA
>JAAMPD010000148.1:0-82457 GCA_025266255.1 Trissolcus basalis
TTACATTTTTACCACGACTGTATAAGTGATGCGCAAAAGTCAAACGCGCAATAGATCTATACACGTGAAGTTGGCAGTTATCTCTAACGGCGAACTTCAGGCGTGACACCAACTTTTTTTAAAGGGATATCAGACTGTGAAATTGAAACAGGCAATGTAAAAAAATCAAAAATCAATTTTTTATGGTCGATATCATTTATAGATTTGTAAGTCGAATAGTAATAATAAAGTGCTTGTATGCACTCCTGCGAACGCACCAGCAGATGCTATTGCAAAGATGCTGAAAAAAAATCTTGGTACGAAGATACTGCGATTGCTCAGTGTCTCTAGAGAATCGTAAGTTATGTAAAATATTATACAAATCATTGTTAATTTTAATAATTCATATATTATATATATTCATTTATTATAGTTTCATATAAAATTTTAAAATTCTTTTGTAGCAATTTAGAAGACAATGAACTTGCAGAATGTTCAAATATTTATTATGACATCGAAACAAACAAGACAAGAAAAACAATCTTAGACACAGAAATACGGGAAAAAAAGTTATCATTTGTACGCTAACGTTTTCTTTGAGGTAAAATGTTTTATCTGTCAGCACATACTGAGGATGAAGAATAAAAAATGTTCCTGTGTTTTGCTCATTATAGATTGAAATGTTTAAAATTGGACTCATCATATTTTTCACATATTTTTATCGACGAAGCAGCCCAAGCTTCAGAACCTGAAACCTGGATTCCAATCAGTTTATTGGTAGATGCATCTAAAACATCGACACAAATAGTATTTTCAGGAGATCCAAAACAATTGGGGCCGGTTGTAAAATTAAAAATGATCGAACATCTCTTAGGTTTAATTTTTGTTAACAATTTTTTGTTACAACATTTTTTTGATTTTCAATTGAATTTAAGTAATTTTTTCATCTTCACACGCAGGTATTTCTATGATGGAACGATTAATGTCCTTCGACTGCTACAAAGGTGACAGTAAAACTTTTTATATAACTAAGCTCACCCAAAACTACCGCAGTCACAATTCGATTATAAAAATACCGAATGAACTGTTCTATGACAACGAATTAAAGTGTGTCGGAGGCCCAGAAATTTGGCAGGGAGTGGGTTGGACGTATTTACCTAATAAAAAATTTCCTATCATATTCCATGCAGTTAAAAGTGGAGTAGAAACGAATAAAACTTCGCTTTACCAAGGAAAGTTGAAAATTGATGGAATGAGGTAATAATTTTTTTTTCAGTAGTAGCCTTTCGCTTTTCTATGTTTTTTTGTTTTTGCAGCCCATGGAATTGGAAAGAAATTGAAGAGTGTATGGAATACGTTAAAAAACTAACAACCAAAAACAAATTCAAGGAAGAAAACATTGGAATCGTCACTCCCTTCAAAAGACAAAAGATATTTATTGAAAAAAAATTGGCAGAATCGGGTTTTACCCGGATACAAGCTGGGACTGCGCAAACTTTTCAAGGTCTGGAAAAGGACGTTATCATAATGTCCACTGTCAGAACTAAAGTATTTGAAAACGGTCATATACATATTGGATTTTTGTCTAACAAGAAGGTAATTTTTTAATTCATAATGACCATAATTGTACGTATATTTTTTATCCTGATTTCCCGACTTATTTATTTATTCGTTAATATTTTTCAGATTTTTAATGTATGTGTTACTCGAGCAAAGTGTTTGCTCATCATCATAGGAAATCCTACCATACTACAAATTGATGAAACATGGTATAAATGCATCGAATACTGTCGTGATAACAATGCTTGTTCAGGAGATAAATTTGTATTAAGCAGGTCAAGTGTAGTCGTTCCACGTTTTAATCGCGCCTTGAACAATTCGGCTAAACCTAGTCCGCGAGAAATTGAAAAACTTAATCTGAAAAATTTCATCCAAACTTCTGCAAAGTTCTCAATGAAATCTATAGTTCCAGCTGACGTGACTAGATGTGGACCAAGATATTCAGCGGTTCCTTACACATACCCAGAGAACCAGATTAGATATGTACTGCAGATTCAAAAAATAATGACAAACCCTTTTTACAATCATTTTCGAATTCCCCTTTATCATAGATACATATTACCAAACATTAATATTGGCACGATGTTTCTCTTCCCTTCTAACAGCTTTTTGTTTCATAGATTTTGAGATCAACAGAGGTCTGAAACTCTGCTGCGCTACTGTGTCGTTTGTTTCGTCCCCAGAGGTATCGCTTTGATCGAAACCATAGCCAAAATTTTTACCAAAATTTTGTACGCCCGTCTTGTGAACTGGACCACCGAAAAAGAAATTTTGGGTATGTTTTTGTTTGGTTTCAGATGTGTTCAGAAAAATATCTGAACCGTCTATCATTATAGCTCAGATTTTTGTCTGAACGTAACAAAAACGCACCCATTATTTCATTCATACAGCTACACGGAGAAAAATGTCATCGAAATATACTATGGAAACTGTCATAGTATTATTTGACAATGCTTTTGTAGAACTATATGATAAAAATGTTGTTTATGTCGACGAAAGTCATCAGATTATACCACACGAACATATAGTCACAGTTTTATTCTATGAATCCCATAGTATTATCCTACGAAAATCATTGAATACTCCGCCGGTCTGAAAATTATTCAATACTTTTCGTAGTATATTTCGTCCTTTTTTTTGATATTGTTCCGAGAGTTGAATTGACTTGAAATTTTGTACACTTGTAGGTCATAATCAGGTCTGCTTGCAGAAAAATTGGCAAGGCTGCGAAATCGACTCAATTGTGTGTACGAATTTTCAATGCGCACCGGGCGAACTGTGTCTGAGCTGAAATATATTAGTATAGTATCTTAACTTTATTTTTTCAGAGTGTACTCAGAGCCATCTCTTTTCGGAACCGCAAACTAATGATTTTGATTGACCCGTTCCATATTGCTCATTGCTCATTCGGTAAAAACCAATTCACCCGATGTGAAAGACTGACTTGTTTAAGTCAAGGTCAGGGATCACCAAATAATTGTTTTCATTAAGCAAAAATCATAGTTCATCAACTCGCAATTAATTCAAACAATTCTTACATGAATCCTTAACCTTGACACTTTCTTTCATAAACAAAACATTTCTGCGTTCATAAAAATTAGTAAAATGGAAGAAAAAATATCACAATTGAGTGAAAAAGTGTATTTAAAAAACTATACGTAATATGGCCGCCCCTGGAAGCATGCGTGGCCGGTTCAGCGCGTGACGTTGGAGAATCACCCGATGTTACGTCATCTGTGTTCTCTTGCGGGCGCCCCCACTTTGGCGCAAAGCCGGCATCTCATCTGCTCTTACCGTTAAAGTGCTGTAGCACTGACAGTGCACTCAACTTGTCAGCATCTCGCACACCCGCGTTGGTTCGCGAACCCGGACACCTTGCTACATTATCGCGACTGATAAGCCCCCGCAAGAGAAACAACACTTTTGAACTCTGCCGTGATTTTTCATCATTTTGTCAGCGCGCGCTAATCTTGCGCCACGTTTGACACATTGAAGGTACAATATTTTTCCACATGTTTTAACATTTTTTTCTCACATAACACCCTTAATTTGTCGAACACTTTTTAATCTAACAACAATGAGGTTAGAATCCCGAAGGGTCATTTTTGATTCAAAAAATTGTTCTTGTTTGTTCAATAAAGAATTAGGGTTTCCTTTTTTCTTTTAGACAATAACAAAAACATTGGCTGAAAATGATTTGGTTTTTTTTTTTTTTTTTGTATTTTCGTAGATAAGTGTAATCATTTCACGGAATGTTGCTTGAGATAATATATTGGATAATGTGAAAACTCGGGATGAATCAGCGGACGCAGCGGTTTTCCTCAATAATAATTACAGCGTTGCAATTTTCATATGTTGCGTAGTTTGAAATTGAAGTTTATGATAAATGTTTCATTGTTATTAGTTGCATAGAAATTGTTCACGCGAAGGATTATGATTATGGGCGCTTATCAAACATTATTTTCTCATTTCTGATAAACGTTGGACACAATTTATAGGATAGAGAAAGAAATGACGATAAAAATATATCAAAATTGGTCGGATCGAAACAATACATCAAGCTTTATATAACATTTTATGTGTACAGATAAAATAAAGTATCGTTCTTTGATTTTTATCGACTAGTTAATTATCATAATTTTTAGATTACACGGGGAAAATTTACATGAGTTACACCAATTTTACATACGCCTTTTAACTTGCAAGTTTTTTTGTTTTCTCCTCGTTGTCAAAATTTTATTTCGGAATTTCAATTTTCCGTCAAGAAGACTTTTTATTTTTATGTTTCAAAGAAAAATCTTGCCAACAAATCAGGTCACGAAAATGGAAACGCGAAGGATGATAAAAGAGCATTGATTTTCACGATGACATTTCTTTTATTGTTGAGATTAAAAAAAAAATTGATAGCTGCCCACTGCAGTTCTGTGCGTTGCGTTATAAAAACAAATTTTATTGAATCTTTTATGACTCTTCGTTTTATTCATTTCAACATGCCATTAAACAACAAAGTTGTCAAGTTTTTAACAGATAAAAATAAGTAAAAAAAAATTAATTAGACAAATTGTGAATCGATAACGATTAACAAATAAACTTAATTGCTCCAGTAAAACAGGCGGAGAATAAAACAAAAAAATGTCCAAAACGATGATAAGCTATTTTTGATCAACGATTCCGAAAATTCAACACAATGTTTCGAGAATCAAAATGACATTGGTTATTGTTATCATTCTAAATAAACAACTTATTAAACGCAATTAAAATTATTGCAAAAAAGCTGACGCAAAGTGTTAGGTCGAGTTTCCAACGGAAGAAAGTTCGCCGGATTGGCGGGTTCTTGTGAGTCGCGAAGGGTCATTGGTCGCGTCCAAGTAGGCCGATGGGCGAACCACTCAGGCTAGGAAATAACCTCGTTTCATCGCAAGGAGATCTCGACTGTAAACATTTTTGACATTCTCGCGCCCTCAAAAACACGACGCCCGTCGCTCGCTCCGTCCTCGGCGTCTGCTTTTTCGCCCAAACGTCGACGCGCGCGGTTTACGTCACGTGACAAAACGTCAAAAATCGTAAGGTCGGGTCCGAAACGAAAACCGAGCCAGCCTGCGCGAAAAACACCATCCGCAATTTTTTCATCTTGACATTCTTCTCGCGGAAGAAAGTCGCTTGGGAAAGGTTAGTTATGGATAGAAGGAAAAAAATTGTTAACGGTAAATTTTTCCACCCGATTGTTTGTTTTCTAAATGAAAGCTCGCGAGTGAAATTGAAATGTTTTTTTTTTTAGTTTAGAATTATTTGAGGTTATTTCTGTCAATCTGCTTCTGTCAAAGTGTTCTGTCAAGTGACATTCGAGGATTTGATTTGATTTTTCTTTCGGGAGTTCGGAAGAAACAAATGTTGTGGTTTTGAAAAAAGAAAACAAACAAGGGTAAACAAAAGACAGGGCCAAAAGGAAAGGCGAGCTGTCAAAAAAGTCATTTGACCTGAAAAAGAGACGGGACGTTGGTTGAGAGAGACTATTCGAGCAAAGAGAGAAAAAGAACGGAAAAAAAAAATAATAAAACGCGAGAACAGGTAAGGAGATATTCGGTGTTGGTACAATTTGCAAGCTGCGATAAATATAGCGAGGTTGTGCGACACACTTAAAAGAAGACCGTCGCATTTTGAAACCGGAGCAAAGACGTATACAATCATAACTCGCGCCTGATCGATAGATTTCAATTACGAAACTTCCGATTAGACATGTTTCTCTTCCAGTGCCCCTTACTTTAATTCAATCAAAACAAAATTAACAAACGACAAGCCCTCGAGTTCATTCGTTTTTTCTTTCCTTTTTCCTCTGTTCTTTCACGTTTTCACGTTTGATTCCTATTCAATACCGCGAAATCCAATCAATTATATCGACTTCTGATGATAGGAAACGTGGAATGGGAATTGCTTTTTTATAAATATTTGATTGGGTTGTTCTCGGAAATTGCATGCAATTGTCATTCTTTTATTTCATTATTTCTATTCAACTTCCTAATCTGAATAATAAACGAAAATAAATTTCTTCAATTTGTTAATACTAATCACATCTTATTATATACATAATATACATAATTTTATTATATTTTTTTAATGTAATAAAATGTGTATTTGTTGTACTCTAATTTGTTATACTTTTTAATTAATTAATAACGCGAAAAAATAAACTGATTAAAAAATGCTGACAGAAGAAAAAAGACAAAAATCGATAATTTTATCTTTTAATTTGATCGGATTAATTAATTGGGAGGCAAGAGGGAGGGGGAGGAAGAGGGGGTGATTAAAAATAATTACATCCAAGCACGAAAGCAACGTGACACTTTCGAAACGTTGAAAAACATTTCAAGTCACGTATTCCATTTGTTTATAACTACCTTTTGATTGTTAGTTTTAGGATACTGGATGGAAATAGGCGACAATCTCTAAGATGTCTGGAAGAAAGCGGGTCAGAGAGGACGGTCACGAGGTCGAAATAATGCTTAATGATAAATCCAACACACACAACAACAATGGTGTTAGCGACGCGTCGTCATCCAGAGAGGAGTCGCCCATCTTTATGGTATACAACCACGCTTTTACTTTGATCCCAAAGTCAAAGTTCAAGAGTTATCAATTTCGTTCGAAATAACTCAATTTGTAAGCCGCTCAAATTTGATGCCTGACGTGGATGCAAATGTTCTCAATTTCCCAAGTCTTATGCCATTTCATGGCTCCACATATTTCAAATACTTTTAAAAACATTCAGAATATTTGCATCTCGTCTAAGTTCATTTATTTTGGTAAATTTCATTCTGTCGACTTTGTGTATAAGTTTGATTAATTTCATCTCGTTTCGAGCAAATTCAGAGTTATCAGTTGGTAAACAAAATGTCAACTTTGATTACTGATAAAAAAAGAAGAAGAAAAAAAAAACGATGTTCTAAAATAAATCGAACTCCGAAGGTTCGAGGCAGAATTTTGTAGCGTGATTGGTTGCACGTAGCCGTGTCACGCGAGAGTTTGGAGTTCACATCTCATAGGTCGCCGGGATGGTTCAATCGCGAATTTGCGTAATCTTTGTTTGTCCGGTCGTACGACTCGCAATCTTGTCTGTAACAATTTTTATGTACATTATTGTAAGCACGTCTCCGAGAGGGTGAGATCGTGCAATAATTTCAAGTGATTCACGCGTGATAACAGCCCCGGGACCATTGTTTTGATTTGTCTGTGAAATAGAAATGGAAAACCGATAATTTTGCCATTCATTGGAGAAAGGAACGAACTACCCGAGTGACATTCTTTGGCAAACAATTGTCGTTGCAAAACATCACGCAGTTATCCGTCGTTGAAAATTTTTTTATCACCGTCATCATTGAAAGTCATCCAGCGATCAATAATTGATCAGATTGTCCAAATAATTATATAAACTATAATCGTCAAAAAATTAAATGTCAAATGTTTTTCAATCAAAATGTGTTTCTTTGCTTTCAATTATCGCTTTCAAATAAACTGTTCGATCGAGCGAAGAAAGTGACGAGTTGTGAAATAAAAAGTCGAATATCAAAACGGGTGGGAATTAATTCAATAAATAAATGAGAATAAAATTAACAAATTAGAAAGGATTTGCGAGGCAAGAAAAGTGAATGAAAAAAATGATAATAATAATAATAAATAAAAGAAAAAGAGCTTAACAAAAAGGAATGTCAGATTTAAAAGGAGTGCTGGCAAAGGACAGGTCTCCCCACTCGGTGAAATCGCAATCGTCGGTCATTAACCACAATAGTCCGGCAACTTTAAAAAACGTCAAATCTGAGTCAGTACGTGGCACATTCCCAAGCGTGTGACATCTCATGAAAAACGTTTTCGGTCGGCAAAGTAAAACAGCCAAGTGGAAAGTACTGCTCGCGAAACAGATTCGTCGTTGATAACAGTTCGATATGACGCAAGTCGAACCGCCGTGTCGCCGCTCGGCGTCGTATGATTTCTGCGTTCAGACGTCCGCGAAACGCCACGAAGGATGCACGCATCGCGCGTCGCTTTGGAAAATTTCCCTCACAAACTCCAAACGTGAACCAACCGAGCTCAAACAGAAAGTGTCATTTCATTTGTTTCGTGCGTGTGGAAAATTTCGCGTGATTATTGTTTTATATCAAAAAATGGCGAGGGATAATGAAAAAAGTATAAAAGTCGAAGCGAAAAGTGCTGTTTCCACCAGGACCCCTTCGGCTGTAAGTTTTCAAATCCAGAAATTGAAAAAAAAGAGAATACAAATTTGTGTTTGTTTTTTTTTGGCTCGATTTTTATTCCTTTGTTTCGTGAAACGTTATCCGGTTCGATAATCGACTTTTAATCTTGATCGCGTGACATTTTGTTTACCAACACGAACAGAAAAACACAATTAAAAAGTACAAGCATTAAAACAATATAAAGCAAGTCAACTGATTATTTGGTGTTAGATGAAGGATGAAATTTTCAAATCAAATAAAATTAATCGAACGAAATCGATTTTAAATGAATGAATAATTTTTGCACCTGGTTGGAATGCATCGGCCAGACAAACAAAAGGATGTCTGTTTCGTTGCTATAAATATAATGTCATTATCAAATAGAGCCCAAAAACCTAAATTCCCACATGACAGGGCGATGGTCTATTTTTGCATTACAGCTAATTATATGTGTGATGCGTGTTTTCAGTCGATCTGCCGAGAGGCGCCATTCAGCGATGACCACGAGGCTGTGATCGAACGAGAGGAGTGCGATTACAACACAAAGATCTCGCTGAAACTTGCGAAAAGCGGAAAAGGTGACTTTTTCTTCTCCATTTCGTTTGTTTCCCCGAGCTCGGATCTAATGCGCAACCAATTTGTCCATCGATAAGTGTGCATTCTTTACGATTACGAATCGTCAATGAATGAGTTGACGGTTGTAAAAATGTTCATGATGACGAAACTGGTTCGAACCGATTTACGACTTATTAACATCCTTATACTAACCTTTTTTTTGCCTACAATCTTCGTTTTTTTAATATTTTCATTCCGTCGAAAATATCAACCCTTCAGAGTTGAGATATTGCCAATTTGCAACGTGACAAGTCTCATGTTTATCTGATTATTCTGAAATCTGGAAACAATATTTTTTATTCAAGACAAATTTTATACTAAACGTGATTACTTTTTTTTTTTTTTTTTTTTTTTGTTAATGTATATTTTATATTCATTTCTTTGAGAGTGGCAGAATAATTAAAAAGTAATTAGTGAAATGTTTAAAAAAAAGCTTGAAGATAAACTCCATCTTTGAAGGGTTAAATTTTAATATTCATAATTTAATATTTGCTTCTCGCGTTTTAATTTTTCAGCTCCACGAAGGGTGAGGGTTTATGCCGATGGGATTTACGATCTCTTCCACCAGGGCCACGCCAGGCAGCTGATGCAAGCGAAAAACATTTTCCCGAATGTTTATCTCATCGTTGGTGGTAAATTCAATTTTTTTAAGTTTTCAATTTTCTTGAAAGGATAGGGATCAGAAAAAAATTACACATGAATAAATTAATTTTTACGGAAAGAAAAAAGAACCTTAACTGGCAAAAATTTGTCCCATTGGCTAATAAATATTGATGTGAAATGAAATTTGCATTGGTAATTGTTGGAGGAAAATTTGTACTGAAAGATTTATGTATTTCTAAATGTTTCTTTTTTTTTTTTTCATCATCCTCTGAAATTTTGATTGGTAATTAAAATCCGGATTGGTTTCCAGTTTGCAACGATGAACTCACGCACACGAAAAAGGGGAGAACCGTAATGACCGACGCTGAAAGGTACGACGCCGTGAGGCACTGTCGTTATGTAGATGAAATTGTTAGGGATGCCCCTTGGGAGACCGACGACGAGTTCCTTGAAAAACATAAGGTAAAGAAAGTTGTTCACCTCAAAACTCAAAACGAAAGAAAGAAATGAGTTCTAATTATACGCCACGTTATTGAATTTTGTAAACGAAATAAAAAGAAAATTGATATTGCAAAGTTTCGATGCGATTAGATTGCGATTTGAACGGTTTTGTTAATAATTTAAAAGTTGCGTTCGGTTGTTGGACCGATTCAATTAGACTCAATAGAATGAGATGTAAAGATATTCAATTGACGAGCGTTAATCAAGAACGATGAGTAGCACTTTGAAACTCATGTTTAATCAATCGTTCATATTTGTAGATCGATTTTGTCGCACACGACGACATACCTTACATCACCGAGGATGGATTGGATGTGTACGCCAAGCTTAAGGAAAAAGGCATGTTTGTCGCGACGCAGCGGACCGAAGGTGTCTCTACGTCCGACATCGTTGCTCGAATAGTCAAAGATTATGATATTTACGTGAGAAGAAATTTGGCCCGAGGGTACAGTGCTAAGGAACTCAATGTTTCTTTTTTAAACGTAAGTTTCAAGTTCAACAGAACTGTCACTAAACCATCTTTAATTTCTGTTGTATTTTATTTATATATTTGATAATATATATTCAATATATATTTAATAATTTTAAATAATTTGATGAATGTAAATATTAAATGATTGTATACATATTTTATGATTTTGATTTATTGATTGATGAGTTCACCTGGTTGCAGGAAAAGAAATTCCGTCTACAGAACAAATTCGATGACCTGAAGGACAAGGGGAAACGCGTAATGGAAAACTTTGGCGAGAAGCGCAACGACATGCTGAGCAAATGGGAAGAAAAGTCGCGGGATTTCATCGATGCGTTTCTTCTTTTGTTCGGAAGAGATGGCCGACTGGTCCGTACAAATTTTGCATTCTTTGCATGTTTTTTACTCGTCACTTTATTAAGTACAATCTACTGCGTTTATACTTTTTACCCAACGAAAGAAGGGAACAAGATCCTGGAGGTTCAAGAATTTTAATCAAGACTCGAGATTTTTTTTTTACTATTACTTTTACACTGTCACATTTGTAGAGATTTGTTACGCGATTTGTTTGGAGTAATAAAATATTGATGTATTTAATGGTCTCCTCATTTGAGTTTGACTGAAACTAAAGAAAGTAAACAGAATTATTCAGGATGAAGTTTGATGTAAAATGTGAAGAGTGACAGTGAAGGTTTTTCCAAGTTTTTCGACAAGTCAGTTATTGGAAATGTTTCAGTCGTATTTTGTAAAGTTGCTTGAAGTTGTGAGGTGTTCATTTTTGTTGGTTTTTGTTTCACAGTCGACGATCTGGAACGAGAGCAAGGGACGACTGATGCAGGCTCTCTCTCCACCGGGCAGCCCGAAAAGGGATGCGAGTCCGAACAGCAGTAACAGCAGCCACGACGACGAGGATCATAGCAGGTACTGCTTCACATTCGCATCAATTGATTAAACATCCGTAATCATCCTCTCCCCTTCTAACTTCGTCCAATTCGTGTAGTTCAAATTTCGTTGACGTTAGTATCTTTCATCTTTACTTTCCACCTTTGTAATCTAATTCGCACCTTTGTTTCGTTCATATAAGTATATTTGAGATATAATGTGAAAAACAAATTTTAAATTGAACAACAAATTGAAGTTTTTCGAGAAAATAAAATAACATTTTGACTTGCAGTCCTCCGCCGAAAAAAGCCGGACGTTACGAGGTGCTGCAGAACAGTCATTACTTGAGCGATGATTACAGCGACGACGAGGATAAGAATCAGCGTTGCAAGTGATCGTAACGGCAGATCCGTCGACGGGAATCTCTTAATCCTAGCCAATCTAGGTTGTTTGTAAAATAGTTGAAATACTGTAATCAATACCGAGCACAAGTCCTCGAAACGCGTAACCCGAATCCGTTCGGCGACTCCCAGCCGACCGGGCGGTCGGCTGGAATTCTCACAGACGGATTTGCACAAGCCGAGAAGCGAGAGGATATTTCGTTGATTTGAATATTTTGTATTAAAAACCGTTTTTTATAGAAACAATTTATATTGAATAGAAGGCAAAAAACTATTGCGGTAGATCGATTGCAAGTGACGCTTAGTTCAAATGGAAATTTTATTTATTCAAGTCTCGTACGATAGAGTTAGTCACTTTTCTTTATCAGTTTTGTATAATTCTTAATTTTTTTTTTTTCGTTTTTGTTAGAGTTAGCAGACATCTCGCTTATACTGTTGTAAAAGAAACTGCGTTACTCCGTCTCTTGCTAAATGAATTGCTGTTTGTATATTTAGCGAATAAGCGTGCGATGTGTAGCTGATGAATCTCTAGTTATTATTTATCAGGAGGCATATTATAGTTTGTGGTGCACACGTGTTGTGCTTATATACGACGAGCGTTATTTATTCGCATGTTGCGCATACGTGACAACGCGTATCCGAGAGAAACAAAGAAACTGTTAGCTCAGCTTATTATCGATTTTTTTAAAACTTGAACTGTTTTTTTTATGCTTAGTAATATATTTATTCTGTAATTTAATTTAAAAAACGTAGCAGCAGTAATTTGTTAATTTCAGTGTACACAATTTTTAATTTTGATTTTCTAAACTTTATTAGCGATGAACATTATTGCATTTATGAAAAAAAAAAGAAAACAAAGGAAATTTTATTACACTTGAGGCGTTTTTTCGTGATTTGAAATTTTAACAAGTGTTGAGTCATCTTGATAGCTTTATGATTGTTTTATAGAAAAAGAAACGAACCAATTAGCAAATTTTTTTGCACACAAACCTCGAGAAATCGGGATTTCCACTGATTCCTTCAAAGTTTATAATCGGTCTAAAATGAATCTATAATTTTTGTTGTTGCTTTGTATGATAGAAGTACTGGTTGATTGAATTTTTAACAGATGTACTTAATTCGTGCTTCTTAGCCTTAGATACAAATGTAAAGTTTTTGTGAAAATTGTATTGTTCAGTGGCTAAATGCTTTAACTACACCAATGTGATAATTTTTTTTTTTTCTGAATTTCATCAATTACTTCATAGAATACTATGAACATCTTAATTCCTATCGAAGATGTAGAATTATCTGTTTTAAAATTACACCAATAGTAATGTTATGTAGTTGAAAATTTAAAAATGTAACGCGTTTTTATACATTTTTATATTAGAGAAAAAACAAATTATGATTACCAAATAAACAAAATGAGAGTTCATAAAATTAGTGGAAACCCCAAAGCTGTAAATAGCAATAAAACAAAGAAAAAAAAACATAAAGTGGCTCTTGCGCGCGATTTTACACCGACCGTGAATCATTTAGAAATCAAACGTTTTTTGCCATTCATCGATGACAATAATTTAGTAAAGGAATTGACGCGCAAAGTGAGGTTTTCTCTCCCCCCACCAAAGCAACCAATCATTTCCGATCGACAAAAATTGTCACTAGTGAAAAACGTGTCGGTACCAGATGTGGAAACTGTGCGACACACTTTTCATCACCAATTACGTTGATTGACGCGGTTGTAAAAACGTCTCATTATGTAACTTGCGTGCGGTCCCGTGCTTTGCCGAGTTTCACCAGCAGATTATAATCTTGCGCCGAATGTTGTGAGGGACGAAACGGTTTCATTCCGATGCGACAAACAATGTTATCACTGCGATGAATTTTGTTTTTTTTATTTGTAACAGGTGCTTACATTACGTGTGCTTAAGAGCAACAAATAATTTTGTCAAGTCGACGTAAATGTTTCAATGTCACATATTCAGTTAATCCCGCGAGACTAAATGACAATATGCGAGGTCGAAAAACAATTTTTTGATGAATTGCAATAGCCTCGACAAAGGAAGATATGAAGCGACAAATGAGTTCGTTTGAACCAAAATGATAATGAGAACAGTTGGGGAAATTGTTCGCGCGCAAAAGATTGAACAAAACATTGTTTAGAATTCGTTTAGAAAGATTATAAGCGATTTGGCGTTCGATCGGTCATCCGGCCTTGATGAAACGGCAGTTCGATTGTTTGGATTTTCAATGTTGATAGTGTAATTAGTGTTCAGTCACGAGAAACATATGCACTTGTGGAGAACAGTTCGAGAGAATAAAATTAATCATGTACCCTGTAGCACACACGCCAATGGTGCCTGATTGACGATGCAGAGATACTGGCGACCAACCATCTTTGCGTATTAAATTTCAGGCCGATCATTCATCACAATTGCGTATTACTGATTCCACATGTATAAATAGAAATTGAAATAAACGAAAAAAAAAAGTGAATAAACAAGAAGGATGTATACAAATTATCATAAAAAGAAAAAAAAACAGAAGGAACGAAGAGAATCGACGCTCATTGTGCGCGCACAGCACACCAATTCAATTGTAATTATCTTCTTATATTGTATTTTTTATGATATTCATATTGAGCATATTATTTGGCGTTATTAAAGAATCAAAAGATATACAACTGGTCGTTTCACAATCCCGACGTCCTGAAATCAACATTTGTTTGCGCTTTCTTTCTTTCTTTTTCTTCCACATAACTTGTCCCGAATCATACGAACTGATAATTTTTATAACTTTTTAAGAAAATTTGTAAGAGACAGTTCGAAAGAACAAACAGAGGCTTGTCTTGATTGTTCAATAAATCAACGAGGGACGCACGAATGTTGTCAATTCGAACTTGAGAAACGCCTGAATAATTGGCTAAATATTTGGTTGTTCATCGAAACGATAAGTCACGCGCTGCGCTTAAGGTCTGGTTGCTCTGGTTTGCTATTTTTTGTTTTCGTTTGTTCCTAATTATGTTAGCTGCGCACGTGACAAGAATATTTGCAACGATCGCGTTAATTGTTGGTAAGAATATGTGTGGCTGGGAAGGCCACCCAACTCCACGGCGCTTGTCGGGGGAACATTGCGAACAATTTAGCAAACTAAAAAAGTAACGTAATTGGCGGAATAGAGAGCGCCGAGCGGTGAAGTCATATAATGATGACTAATGAATTGCACTACCTTAATCTGTTGCAGGTTCAACGTCGTGACATTGAACGCACATTTTCAACGACCACAATGATTCGAATTTATCTCATCGTATCAAGCACATTTACGCTTCATTTTCAATAGATTATTTTTTCAATTGACTATAAAGTTCAACATGTTTAGCTTATTTATTATGGCATCAGTAAAACTGTTATAACTGTACGAATACATACAAAAGTATATGTATAATATCAACTTATTGTCAATTAGATAGATATTAAAAGAGATATTAAATTTCAGAAATTAAATTTTTTGTAAGTTTCATAAGGTTATAGTTGGTGTTAAATGTATCAATTTGTGATAAAATTCTGATTAGATGTTAGATTTCCATTAATTACTAAAATTATTAAAACAAATAGGTACATTATAACCGAATTAGGTACGTTCATTTTATTATTCATTAGAATGATGATTTTTGTTAATTGAAAATAATTGAAGCTTTTTTGGTCTAATGATGAAATAGGTTTTTTTCAGGTTTTTCGACTAAGCAGTCAGAATGTACATACAAAAGTATGTACTACTTATAATGTACCGAGAGAAAAAAATGAGAACAAAGCAGGTGAATCCATATTGGCAGGTGATGCCATATTCAAGGATGAGAAAGATGTAAACTTGCAAATTATCTGCAAAAAAGGGACAGAGATGCCCAAATAAGGTTTATCATGTCATACAAAGAGGCGAATTTGACTTCTTTATAACGGCATTATATATTTTCCGCTTGAGATACTCGGTCACCAAGATCCTCAAGTCAATTTGGCAGTTAACGTTAGTTTTCAATTAAAATAAGTTTTTGCAATGACTCACAATTAAATTGTTCCATGATAATTTGTACAATCTGTTAAGAAGATGTTCCGCTTATCTATTGTTGGTTTAAAAACAAACAGTTCATAGAAATATGACGTGGAGGCTGAGAAAAAGAGTTTAGTATCGTATTCCAATTTGCAAGAAATTGCAACGCCAAAGACGGTTTGAAAATTTGCATGCTCCCAACTATCATTTAATGACTTCATGAAAAATAAACATATAGAATTATTTAGTAATGATCCCCGATGACAAATGAAGGAACGTTTGCAAGATTTATTGAAGATTCCAATTATGAAAGCGGATGTTGTGGGGGACGCCAAAGATGGCCGCCATCTTGCCCCCGCCGCCCTTTCGAAAATTATTTATTTCAAAATTACGTCAAAAGTTATTGCACAATTATGCACAAAAGCTTCATGTAGATAATCAATGTTTATGTAATTGTTGCTTTACGCTTTAACGTTCTGTATCATATTACAATTTTCACGAGAAAACCAACGTCGGGATTTTCCGTTATGCAAAAACCGAACGTTCTCGATGAAGAAATAAAATTGGTCTTGGAATATTGTTGATTAATTAAAGTTAATGTCAAACACCAACGCCATTGGATCTTCGACGAATCCCACCCCCAACGGCATCACTTTGCAAACCGGTTTTGGAGGTTAATTGATGACGCAATTAATTGTATTTCTTATCGTTCGTCATGAACGTTGTTACTAAAGATAATCCTTAAACAGTACCTTGTTCATGGTGGTCCTGAAAGTCTGAAAATTTTAGGCCGATTTGGGACGTTCTACCCCCATAGCGGTTGGCGGGAAACTGACTTGTTCGCCAGTTCGCCTATGATGTCACGTTGTCGATTTGGCATACCTAGCAATTTGCTAATTTGGCAAATTGAATAACCGATATTAATCACATTTTTGTTAAAAAAGGTTTTCAAACTCAACTAAATCTAACTGAAAAATCATATACTTATTCCTCTGATTTTTAAAGGGAAGAAAAAGTGTTTCAGGTTTAAAAGGAGAAATTTTTGTCATCTGTTGTAAACCAGTCCAGAAGATTCATAGACGCATTATGTCAGAGATGATGACTTTAGGATCGAATGGTTTAGGAACCGTTTGTTTTCTGGTAAAAGGTGCAGGCTAATCCTACCTGGAAAACCAGCGTCGAACAATGGTTTTAATTAGCATAGCCTGATTGATCATCTTCTTTTAAGTAGCACCGGGAATCATCAACTGTTGAGCAACTGTGGAGGAAAAAAAATTCGAAAGTAATTTCATCCTTTTCGTTTTCAACATGTTCATATAATTTTTGTCAGTTCCTAATAAAATTCATAAATAATTCATTGAAAAAACTGTACATTTACGAAAAAGAATTGTTCCTCCGTTTTCATAAACCGTTGAAATCGTCTTATTTGGTTACTTTTCTCTTCTTGGTATTAAAATCGATGACGTCACGCAGATTCCATCCCGCGGTAATCAATTGATGCAGCCGTATTTTTAGTTTCCCAATAAACCTTTCGTTTCCGGACTTCAGTCAACGGCCGAAACGAGAGAAAAGCATGAAAAGTGAAAGGAAAAATAGGGGCCTCCTATATTTAAAAACCTGAAAAAAGCGCAACCAACGAAATTGCTCACCGGAAGTGCATTCCACAATTGACACGTGTTTTTCTGTCATCTTAAATCTCATCTTTAAAAATAGAAACAACATAATTCCCACCCCCCCCCCTCCCACTGAACGCGAATTCAAAACAATAACAAATGCAAAATCCCTTTTTGACCTACCGGGGACAAACAAAACTTAACACTTAAAAGCAAATAAACGAGGGTAAATCAATAAAAGTAAACCAAATCAATAAATAAGTCTCGAAATGTAAACAATGAAAGACAACAATAAGAAGAAGCGAGCGGAGATCGAAGTTAAAAGCATCGTTGCAGTTTGATTTGAATTTAAATCTTTCCGTTCGGGTGTTTCCGGCCGCCCACGTGACGGCGCTCGGGTCCAAACAATAGAAAAGTGTGACTGCATCTCGGGAGCGTGAAACGTCGCTTAGTCGGCCGCGGAGACGGCGATCATAACAAAAACAAGTCGACGAGTAGTGCAAAAGGTCGCGCGGAGCGCCGTTAAGGTTAACCTCAAAAACAAAAGGCCCGGGCGCGGGAAAAGTTGTCGGCGCGTCGGAAGGGCGCCGAGAAAACAGGCTCGTCTTTCGGTTCGGCGTTCGGCGTGAAGTTGGCGCTTGTTGGCGCAAGCAGTGGTGGGACCGTTGGTTGGTGCGTCCGCGAGTGTGGTGTCGCAGAGAAGACGTCCGGTGTGTGCAAAGTAGTGTTCCTGGCCGTTGGCGACGACTGCGTCGCAAGTGATCGTCGCGGAGAGAGCGATGGGCGCGGATTGTGTGCGCGGGTGATTGTGCCTCGAGCTCTGCTCCGATGTTGTAACGCTCCGCCAAAATGGAAGAACGCGGCGTTCACGGCAGTATCAGCGATATAAATAGCGAGGATATAACGCGCAACGATTGTAAGTTGACGTGCCGACTGTCAAATTTATGCCAATCAAATATTCCAAACTGTTTTTCCTCTCCCCCCCCCCCCTCTCTCTTTCTCGCCGTCGCGCGACCATTCTGTCCGAATTTTTGGGTCTCCGGATTTCGTACCACTCGATCCGTCCCATCGAGTTTGGACGGTTATTTTTACTTTGTTGCTTACGTCACGCTGTTGGGTAGGGTTATGACACTTTTATGGCCGTGTCAAAGTTGGGCAATTTTGGCAGATGCTTGACAATCGCCGATTTTCTTCCAGCCATTCTTGAAGTCACGATTTCCGTTCCCTTCGGAAACCTACCGACTTTCATGTGCCTTCTAAAGAGAGAGAAAAAACCGTCTCCCCTTGTGCTATTTTCGTTGCTACATTTTTTCTGTTTTAATTCAAAACAGTATCGTTGATTTTTTTCTTTTTTGACAACTTGGAAATCTGTCCCGTCGTTCGCTTTTTATCTTCTAAATGATTCCTTGAAACAATATGTTTAACTTCAAAAACGAGCTTTTATCTATCTTATCAGAAAATTGTGTACATTGTTGTAAAAGAAAGATTATAAAAAAATGGCTTTTTTCGACATGTTTTTCCTGCGAGAGAAACTCCGCAAGTTTTACAACGCGAAAATGTTGCCCGAGCGGTGTTATCGGGTATGAAAATCGCGATGTTTCCGTTCTTGTTTTCGGCCCAGTATTTTGATTTCAAGTGAGCAAAACATGTTGTGCTTTTTTGTCCTGGCCAAATTCTCACCGACGAACGAAAAAGTTTGCACATTTTTCTTTCCAATCTGTGATTCGCAACTTTGATTCATTCGATAAAACGGAAAAAGTTTCAAATTAATTTCCTCCTTTTGGATTTTGTATTTTGTTTTTCAGATAAACTTTAATTTATTTTTGTAGTCATGAATGAGCGTTAATTTCCACGTTCTCAATAAAGGAAAGACGTTGGAGATTCATTTTTCATTTCAAGAAGCTAATAAAATTTTCTGATGGATGCGACAAGGCCAGAAAAAATGTTGGCGAGCGAATGAAAAATGTTGTTTCCACCGATTTCAAATCGGAGACCAAAAAATTTGAAGAAAAAACGAAGATGAGAGAAAAAAAAACGTTCAACAATGAAAGCGACACGAAAATAGAAGTTGAAAAGATTTATAAGAAAATGATACAGCCTATAAATTGAAACTTTCAGGAGATCAATCAAACTGGCGGTTTATAATTGTTTCAAATAAACACTGAGAGTCGAAAAATGGGAATGTTACAAGAAAAACATCGCAAACTGAAAGGAAAAAAAAACGTGTAATTAGTTTAAAAATCAGTATGAAACATCTGGTTCGGGCGTAAAGTATCAGAAATTGATTGCACAAAATGTCGAGATAAAAACGGTGCAATAAGGAAACAATAAAAACCAACAACAAACGTTTTATTTTCTTTTTCGAAAGGGGGAGATGAAAAAATGTGTGAAACCAAATTTTAAATCACGGGTCTTCCACCTGCCATCTCCTTCTTTCTTTTGTCCTCTCCGTTTGTTTATATCGCCGTCTCAGTCAACATTGCAATTCACGTTTTATATTTATTTTTACACGTCTGAGACCATTTAACACTCTTTGTGTTTGTTGGAATCGAATTTCCAACTCACAAAAAATCGCTCTTATATAACTAAAAGCAACCAACAAAAAAAAAGGATGAAAAAAAAGTTTTACAATAACAAGATGAAATTCAAGATTAACGAATTAAGGAAACCGAAATTGAGGTTTTAAAAATTAACTAGATACAAAAAAAAAATTCTCAAATTTAGATTATTGTACAAAAATAATAATAATAATAAGAGTAGAAAGTGAGAAAGAAATATGGCGTCGATTAAATAATTTAAGGGAAAATCGTCCTGAAATTAGTCCTGAATTAGTGAAAAATCGTGAATTAGAGCAAATAGAAAACAGAGTGGCACAGAAATCGGCGGGAAACTGACACTGATAAGAGCGATAAGAACGATAACTTGGGAGCTTTGATTCCAACACCGACGCAGTGTGTTTCCCTTCGAAAACTGGACGAAAAAGTCAATAGGATCCCGATTTTAAAGTTATAGTCCAATGTTTAACAACGGCTCAGGTGATGCAACAATGGAATGTAAATAAAATCATGTCAAACCCTCGTTGACCTCTTTTTTTCGATATTTTTTTTTCCACAATGTTTATTTACACGATTAATTGATTTTGATTGAGGTCCTTTAATTGATCAGGTTGATTTGTTATTGGTTCATATTGGTAAACAAACGTCAATATTCGCGCGAACAATAAAATCGGTTGGCAGGTAGGATTAGAAACTCGGGATTAATTGATATCAACAAAAATGCGACTGAGTTTGATAAGATTCTTATAAAGTGATTCAGTGTTTCTGATAAAGTTGTAAAACGCGACTGATGAAAGCCGACGCCAACTTTAATTGGAACAAAAAACTTTTGCTTAATTGCCTTTTAAACAATTCCAGTCATTACAAATTTGCTCGCAAATTTTTTGTTTCTGATTAAAATATTGAAATGAATAATCATTTTAAAGATTGACATAAATGGAAGTTATAATATTGAAAAGCGTGATTAATTTTTTATTTAGTTATAGTTTTAAGGTACACATTTTATTGATAAGATGTTGATCGAATGTTTGTTATTTTTCAGTACTGCAAATCCCGAGGAAGAAGAGGATATGTCTTGTTGGCGCAGCAAGTAACGACCCCTCGCTTGGTACAGCTGCGCAGCAATTCAGCGTACCCGTTCTCAAGTCTCAGACCGGGTTGGAATACCTCGATGACACTACTTATTGCACTTATTTTGTATTAAAGCAATTCGACGGGCCCGAATATGAGTCGTTACACAAGAGCCCCCATAGGTACGCGTCATGCTCTTTGATCTCACCAATTGACTGCGCTCAATTGAATACGAAAATATACATCACTGAAACGCTTCATCAGATTGAATACATATTACAGTTTACAGTTCCAACATTCAAACTTATAATCTAAACTTTAACTCGAACCTTCTGGATGTTTCCTTATAATTTTTAGTCCTCTGTATTTTGATTTTGTTACAATAATTAATTGTTCGTTGTAATTTTGAGTTGTATTTTTGAGAGACTAAGTTGAAATTTTTGTTTCAGATTATTGGGCCCAACCGCTCTCTTGCAATTGGCGGAGAAGAGAGAGTCGTTGCCGAGCGTCACTCGGCCGATGTACACCCAAGCCATGTTGGGTAACGTGGTTGCATTTACCGGGTTCAGAAAGAAGGAAGAGTTGGTAGGCAATATTTTGATAGCGCCTAGAAAAGTAAATAATAAAAAGGAAGAGATTTTCGGAAACGTAAAATAGTCGCAGGAATTCTCCTGAGTGTTTGAAAATGTTTCTCGGAAGTGAAAGCAAATAACTGAATGAAATGAATTTTAAAGGTCAAAACGGAAGTTTTTTTTTTCGCTGTGCGTTGTAAGATGGGCGTTATAAGTCACACATTCGGCGTTGAATGAGAATTTGGTTTTGTAACTTGAATGCAGATGCCAAGTCAGCGTTTACTGTACACAAACTGACGTCAAACGTTGGAACGGGATGAAACTGGTGCGTTTCGACATATTGAGGTGTTCATTTTTGTTATCATTGCAGACCAAATTGATCGACATTATTCATCACATGGGAGGGAGCATCAGAAAGGAGATTCGCAGCAAAGTCACACATCTGATAGCGAATTGTTGCAGCGGTAATAAGTATAGGTATGCGGTATCGTTTAGGATTCCAGTAATGTCAATGAACTGGGTGACTGCACTCTGGGAAGCTAAAGACGACGTCAACTGTTACAGCACCAACGAGGATTTTGTAAGCATCATTTTATTTCAAGCTGGAATTATCATTGAGGCAAGTATTGATCCATGAGTTTACACAGACGACTTGAAATTATTTCAGATCTCGGCGTACAAACTCAAACCCTTTTATGGCACTCGAGTTTGTTTCTACGGCTTCCCAGAGGAAGAGAAAAAGCACATGTACGAGGTACTGCAGCAGCAAGGTGGCGAGCCGATTGAATTTGACGACCCCAACTGCACGCACGTGGTGAGTCTCTCGCGCTGCGCTGATTCATCCGCCGAGTTCGCTCAATCAATGCAACACTCTCCCAAGACATTGTTTATCGTAGCTCTGTAAAATTTTGGCTCGCCAAAAAAGAGTCGCCTCTGTGTGAGAAGCGCCAAACTGCCAATACTTTAATAACAAACAAAATTTCGAACATTTATTTTCAGCCGATGTTTTATCGAGACGGATGATTCAGTGAGGTAAATGTCCTGATAAACAAATCTTCATTTTGCAACTTCAAAGTTCAACTTTCCACTAAGTTGTAACAATGAACGTAACGTGGTCTTTGATAAGAACAAGGACTTGATTGAAGATTATTCGGTTTCGTTTCAAAGTTGAAGGCTGTTTCCTTTTATAATTTCTCAGACCAAGTTCAGTATTTCATTTACGATGAAGTTTTTATAACATTGATAAGCCAAATTGTTCATCAATGCTGGTAACAATCTTCAAGTAATTGTAAAATGAATCTTTCAACATTTGCTTTGTATTAAAAGACACTTTTCTAAAACTTTTGAATACCCTTCGAAAAGTACTTCTCCAGTCCTTGACACTGAACATCTTTACAATTTCGATCTTCTACAAGATTTTCAATCTTTGATCGCTCTTCTACAGTACTTTCCTATTTTTATATAATTGCATCTCTTTAATATTTTAAGATTTATTGAGATGAAGTGTCCATTCTTTATATTCCATTATATTAAATTTCATATCATATTGGCTCGTCAGAGGCAAAAATTTGTTCAATGAATAAACAGTTGAACTTGAAACGAAACCGACTGGTCCTCGATTAGGACATGAAATTGATCCGATGAATCAGAAGTCACGTTGAAAACGAGGCGCCATCTACGCAATTATCAAATGTTTAACGAAACAGCGCCGCAATGTGTTCAGGTGGTGGATTCGAAAAAGCTACGCAACCGGATGATCAAGAGCCAGTCGCTGCCGTTGTTCGTGAACGAGCCGTCTCTGTTGCCCGTGAGGTCGCCGTCTCTATCTTTGATCCCGTATGAGTCATCGCTGAGCGGCACGCGCGGCCGCAGCCTCAGCTTGTGCGAGGAGCTGCCGCGCACACTCAGCTTCGAGAGCATCTACTTCAGCGAGCGTGCCGACTCCGGCATCAACTTGTCCCTCTCGTTTCTCAACTCCGTCTCGGACAGTCTCATGTCGATCGTCGAGTTTGAGACGGACCGCGACAGCGTCGCGTTCCGTTCGATCGCCAGCTCCGACTTCGGCTCGGTCTTTGACATGGACGAAACCCCGGAGCTGCGCCGGTACAGCGTCGCCGACGCCAAGGTCGGTCGCAAACCCAAGCTCTCGAAGCGGCACAGCATCGGCGGACTGTTCCCCGAGTGGCCGCCAGATGGCTCCTCGCACAAGCGTCGCCACTTCCTCAGAGCCTTCAAGCTCAAGGGCTCGTTCTTCTCCAAGCTCAGTGACATCTCGCTGCCGTCCTCGCTCAAGGGCCTCATGAGCTCTCCCAGGTGGAGAAACAACTCCACAAGCAGCTCCGACGAACAGACCTACACGCCCCTGTACATGTCCGACTCCCTGTCCTCGTCGTCCTCCTCACTCGCTGTACCCGCCAAGATCGCAAAATTCTCCAACCAGCCGCGCCAGACGCCACGACGGGAGAAAACCCCCCAGGACGTGACACCCCTCCTGGTACCTGCTCTTTTTTTTCTTAATTTTCGTTCTTGTTTTTGTCTCGTGTCTCTTGTCGCTCTTTCTTTGTCCCCGTCCGATGTCTTGAGTCACGACGAGCGTCCTCGTGAGTGTGTAGGTGGCGTCTTTGTATCTTGACTTCGAAAAGAATGTTACCTCTTAAGCTAATAATCAAACGCGCGATTCAAATGATGTTCTTTATTTTTGTTATTTTTCTTTTTTGAACGAGATTGATCTTTCGGATCTTATTTATTGGTACAAGAGGAAGTCAAGATACAACACTGGCTTATGTGTTTGGAGATCGGCTGCGATTTTGTGTTTTCTGATCGGGCGTCTTCTGCATAGGTCATGGATGGGTGAACGACACGGAAATTGTCTTTTTATTTGGCTGAGACTAACTTTGTTATTTAACTTTTTGTTATTACTGGCATTGTGTTGTTTTTTTAAAAGCAGTGCCGGTGAGTTATGGGCGGTCTTACGCGGTGATAAATTTTGCACGCTGCTTTCTCGTACAGAAAATATTTATTTCCAACTTGGAGTAAAATTATACGTTCAGGGATTTTTCGGCAAAAAGAAGAGACAATTTCTGAGTGGCGGGCTTGCACTTTTTTGTTACACCATTTCTTTGTTTTTTTGTTTTTTTTTTGTCGAATCATCTCAAAACTATTCGTTCATATTCAAGTTTACTAAAACCTGACGAAAAAAAAAAAAAAATGATGAATTTTGCTCAATATTTGACAAATTGAAAAATGTTGAAAACATTCTTTGCAAAATAAAATCGCGACTGCCATTACCTTAATGTGCTTTCATCGTTCATAACATTTTTAGAACGATTTAATAAACGTTATCTCCGTTGTTATGCACTTTACCGATAATGTTACATAAGAAATCGAAACAAAAAATTAGCAAAATTTTTCAAATTGATCATCCGCGCTTTTATCAGCTGCGTTTTATGTTACAATCTTGTGCGCTTTATCTTGTGTCAAAATGACGACTAAATATTTTAGGAAAATTGAATTGTTAAATTCCGTCGAAAAATTGAATTTCAATACGGTCTAATTCGAAAAAAAAGTAATAACAAGTGAAAAAGATCCAATCAAAACTTAATTTGTCAATTTTTCCATTTTTAATAACAATTCAATTATTATTTATTTTTAATTAATTGAAATTAATAAGAAAAGTTTTCGTTTTAAAATTAGGCCTGAAAATACTAACTTGTTGTTTGAAAAAAATAAAAAAATAAAAAAGTTAGTATGGGATAGAGATATTAATTGATGGAAATTTTGTTTTGCAGGTGGTTGATACGTCGAACGTGAATTCGCAGCCGGATTTGGCGTCAGGACGAGCGTTCTTCGTCAAAGCTGAATGGTTCTGGACGTCCGTGCAAAATGAAGGTGCAGCGGATGAAAAGGAGTACTTATTCGAAGATGTGAGTCTGAGAGTTGGCGGCCTATTTAAAGAAACCCTGAAACCTAACAATGATTGATAGGCTCCATGCCGGAGTATTTTTAAAACTCTTCTCACGCCGCGCAGATTCAAATTTCTGCTATCAAGGTCGTTGCCACCCCGCGGAATTCAGATCTAAAGATAAAAACGGCGCTATCATTACAAAGTCATTGACTTTCTTTCTCTTGAGCATACAAAATTATAAAAATTATTCCAACGAGAAAACCAGACGAGAGGAGAAGAAAAAATGAATTGTCAGACGATGTTTTTCTTACGATTCGTTTTGTTGTTAGAGACAATTTATTTTTGTAATGTTTTTTAAAAAGAGCTATGAACGTGTAGAGGAAATTAAGAAGGTTTAATTGCATTGAAATCATTTTTAATAACGTTATTATGAGCTCAGTAGATGGCGTTTTTTTAAACAACGGAGCTTGAGAATTACGAAATATTAACGACCACCAGTAGTGAGACCTTGGTCGGCATGTGAATAATGTGAGCAGCTTCAAGACGCAATTAGCCTACTGTTCGCAAGGCAATTTTAGTTCGATCAACTCGTCGGCATGGGCAAATTTTATCGAGTTGTTGTAATCCCACTAGTATGTCAATTTATTTTATTTCTTTTTTTTTGTTCGATCAAGTTTCTCAAAATGTTTCCAATAAATCATTCGGTCTAATTTGTAATGCTTTTTATGAAGAAAGATGAGGGCAATTTCTTGTTATAAATAATTGATTTTATTTGAACTGGAAATCTCAGCTTTCTATTGAACTTGTTCAAATTGAATAAAAATTTTTGGGAAAAAAGTTATTCTGTGTTTTCCATTTCACAATTCTCGTGTTAAATTAAACTTTTAATGGTATTTTAATCATCTTTTGTTGAGAACGATTCCAGAAATGTGATATTTGAGAGTCTTATTACCAAAAAAAAATAGAAATACTGATCTAAAAATTGTGGACGAAGTTTTAATAGAAACGAAATCAAAGATAGTTTTCAGGGTTTGAAATTCCATGTTTATAATTGTTATGTTTTTTGATAGAATACTAATTGGGAACACAATGTTTTTCAGTATTTGGAAACAGTGACATCGCCTCCTCCAACTGCTCGGAGAGACAGTACCCAGGCGTTAACACCGGGCTCTGCTTCAACAAGAAGAAAACGTAAACGTCTTGCCGAAACTATCACTAGTTTGGTACAACATGATTCACCAGCTCAAAACAAGCGTCGCTCCAGTATCAGTGATGCTGGTCACCTTAGTGTCAGCGGAAGTTTCTTGGATTGTACCGCAAGTCCAGACAGCAAGCAATTATTGGATGGTAATTGAAATCGTATAATTCATTTCATTTTAACCCAATCACTCAAAAGAAAATTTCTGAAATCTTACTGTCAGTTTAAATCATGAGAAAATTGAATTAACAAATGTAATGTAAACAAAATTAATCCATAAACTATCAACCTAGTATAAAGTTAACATACCTCATTAATTCCATTTGTAGTTGAAAGTAGTAGTCAGACATAAGTCTACTCTCTCATGCAAAATTGGCAACGAATTTTGAACGGGTGAACAAAAATTTTGCATAAACAAACAGAACTATATGATGAGAGGGAAGACAATAAATAAACTTTTTTTGTTGATAACTAATAGACATTCCAGAAGTAGAAGCTGTCAGCACTGAGTCTGCAAGGAAAAATTTGTCTCGGCGGCACCAGGTGTTTTTAGAACTGGTGCAAACTGAAACGAATTACGTAAACATTCTCAAGACTATTATGACGGTAAATATCATTAAAAAAATCTATAGTCAATCAAGTTTCATAATTGTTAATAAATCACAAAACAGAAAAGGAAGAAGAAGAAACAAGATGATGAGTGTAATTGTTATTTTTAGGTTTACAAACAACCTCTGGAAGAGGACGTTGATAAGCCGAAAGAACTGCTGAACAGCTTGGAGATTAAGATCATCTTTGGAAATTTCCCTCCAATTTATGAGGTACATAAGAACATGTTGGACGAGTTACGATACGCAGCGCTGAATTGGACGGAGGAAACGAGCATCGGGAAAATATTTTTGAAGTACGCTCAGGATCTCATTAAGGCCTATCCTTCGTACATCAACTTCTTTGAGAAGACAAAGGAAATGTTGGATTTGTGCGATCAAAAAAAGCCTCGATTTCACGCGTTCCTGAAGCTCGGCCTGTCCAAGCCAGAATGTGGTCGACAGAGTCTTAAAGAACTGCTTATCAAACCTGTGCAGAGACTACCCAGTATTTTGTTATTGTTAAATGGTAATTCATAGTTCACATTTAATTTACAAAGCAGAACATGAATTTACTTAGAAATTTTCATTTTTATTCATTGTTATTCTAACTGTGATTATTCTTTTTATTTTGTAGATATTCTTAAGCATACTAATAAAAATAATCCAGACCATGGTGCCTTAGAACTGTCAATTAGCAGTATTAAGGAAGTGATGACACACATAAACGAGGATAAGCGCAAGACAGAGGGCCAAGTTGTGATGTTCGACATCTTCAACGAGATTGACAATTGTCCGCCCCATCTGGTGTCCTCGCACCGTTCCTTCATTCTCAAGTGTGAAGTCACCGAGATGTACGACGGCCTGAGCGGTCGCGGCGATCATCTCGTTCTTTTCCTTTTCACTGATACTCTAGAGATTTGTAAAAAGAGGTCGAAAGCCTTCAATTCGCTCAAAAGTCCTAACATGACTAATGGCTTGCACTCGGTCAAACTGAACCAAGGCAAGCCGTATAAACACATCAAGATGCTGTCACTAAGCGCGGTCAAAAAAGTTGTCGATGTTCCAGAAACTGAAGGTTTGTAATAAACTTTGAAAACACGATGTGAATCACTCAAAATGATTTTTTTATGTTTGACTTATCAATTGTTGAAATTTTGTATTACAGATAGTCACAATATGTTTGCGCTAATTGTCCGAAGTAGTCAAGAATTAAAAGAGAAGCTCTATCTATTTACCATTACAGACGAGGATGTGAACAAGACTAATTACCTGCGCACCTTGTGTAGACAAATGGCTATTAATGTCTGCAAACCTGACGCGGTAAGTATCAAAAAAAGGGGAAGAGAGAGAGAGAGAAGAAAAAAGAACGTTGATAAATAATTTGGCGTGTGAAAAATGATGAAAACATGATTCACTTTTTATTTTTAGGATTCATTTCTTATGAGTCTCGACCCCCAGCAACTCGAGATCGACAGTAGTGACGTAACATTGGGAACATTGAGCAAAGCATTTAAGTGAGTATACCAAACCGATGCGAAACGGTCATCAATTTATTTTTATTGTTACTTTCAATATAGAGGTATTGTTCAATGACAGACAAACAATGTCTTGCAAGTTCAAATCATTTAAATTTTGATTCCCAAAAGATTGTAAAGCAAAGAAAAGAAAACTTGGAAATTAAACTGCTGAGAATATGGCTGTAAATCAAAAGCGCCAATATAAATTATATTTTGTACTTGTGAAATTTCATTTATAAAAATATTCAATTGAATTAATAATTGAACGTTGATTTTGAACTCCTGACGACGACGTATGATCATATACAAAGATTTAAAAGATGCATAAAATGTAAATGCAAACATCTTAATGAGGAAAATACGAAGAAAATCCAAACGAGAAAATAAAGTAATGTCTTGGCGCTTATGATGCAATACTTTTCAGCATTTATGATACATGAATTCTGACGCTTTTGATTTATAGCATTTTGGCATTTTTGATTATAAAGATAAAAGGCAATTGGAGCTTTTGATAAAACATCGGAGAACATTGGCTGCTATTGATGTCATTAACAAAAGTAGTAATAAGAGGATAATTTTTTTACTATTTTGTCTGTCCCATCTTTTGCATGTGGACAAAATAATAATGGACCAACGATCCGTTTGGTTGCAGGAGTCTATTTCATAATTTTTACCTGGAGTATATGGACCCGTATGTGTTCCTACTCAATAGCATGTGTGAAACCACGTTAAATATCCCACTACCGTCAGTCTTCGCATCAGGCTGATTTATCAAACTTTTTTTTCGAATAGCTTTTTCGCATTTATTTTGCTTCTTAACCATATTATAGTTGTTCATTTTAACCTCTTTCATTTACTTTCAACATTGAAACGTTTGAAAATATGTCTAAATAAAATTCAAATTCAAAAAGTTTATATCTTCAAAGTATAATCAAAGTCTTGACTAATGTTTCATCAGACAATTTTCCATTTGATTAAAATTTCGATTAGAATCTTACATCAATTGAAATTTGAAGAAACGAAAAATGTAAAAGATTCGAAGTACAAATTTAGCTGCGTAGATGACGTTAAATGGGATGACAAAATGTGTCTTTTAATTCTGCAATGTTTGATTTTTCAATTAAGATAAAATAACCGGTGTTGATTTGACGATTAATTCCAAATGTGCACTTTGAGCATGAATTTGTTATTTTCAGTTGATTGATCATATCATTTAAGCAGGCTTAGTGCTTGTGGCCTGAATCACAATGTCACACTGCATTGTCCAAGCGAATATTTAGTTTTTGTCCACTACTTTTTCTTTTTCTCCACTGAAAAATTTTCGTGGAGGAAAGAAAATACATTTGTCGCATATAAACAAGCAAGAAAAATTTGTATAGACGTGATGATAATAAGAGATTTGTTATTTTTGCAGGTTCGCGTCACGCACAAGAATGAAGGTTGGTCGGGCATTCAGTTTTAACAAAACTCCGAGCAAGCTGAAACGAGCAATGTCCACGATGATGTCGCCGTTCGGATCAACACAGAGCCTAACGCCTGCGAGCCAATTGGCTCAAATGAGACTAGCCAGTTGCCAGAATATCAACGTTAGTTGCTGATTCACGACTTTTACACCAAAGCCTCCTTATTTCTCTTACTTTAAATTACTCTGTTGTTTTTAATTGCACGCGCTCCCTTGGTAACTACTCGTCTACCCATCTTTGTTGAACTTCGTTCGCCCGAAACAAAGTGGGCAGCACAATTAACGAAAGGAGCACGTTAAAAACTTCAATTTTTCAATGTCTTTTTTTTTAATTTTCATTTTTTACTGCACTGTCAAAGTCGTTTTTATCAGTCTTTGCGTTTTACCAGCCTGTCAACGCGATGCAAATCCATTGCGAATCTGTATTGGATTTCTTTACGAACGTCTGATTCATTCAAGGTTTTACTCAACAATGTTGGACTTCGAACGGCACGCCTCTAATTTGATTCTTCTTAAGAAAATTGATTGTGCATATTCATATTTTTTTTTTCTCTCAACCCCCTTTTTTCTTTTCTTTATTTTTCTTTATTTTGATTTTTCTCTCAATCATATGTTTTGTGATATTTTATTGAACGCGTCTTGATTTAATGAACCAAGATCTCGAAAATATTTGTTCCTTCATAGAATGAAGAGTAGTTTTATGCGTCCAGAAAGATGGTTTCTTATGAAGAACCAAAGTTTGACACTTTTTTTTCTTTTTTTTTCTTTTTTTTCCTTCTTTTCTCTTTTAAGTAGAGGAGCTTGACACACACGACGTTGTAATGTGATGTGTGCGAAATTAATCTTTTTTTCTTTCCTTTCTAAGTCGGCGAACTTAGACATATGAATCAGTCAATATAACGATTGATTATTGTACTTTGTTTTTCGATTATAGCATAATCTTTGTTTTTCTTTATTTTATATACAAAATATAATCTTTGGCAAAGGATTCGATAGCTCTGTTCTCTTTTCTTTGAAAAATCAAACCTAAGAATTCTTTCCAAGAGGGTAGGTAGCTTTTGAAATTACTCCAACGTGTCTTTATGTTTGTGCTTTTTGTTGATTTTTCGTTGCATGTTTGTGTCATCCGGTTATCCTTACCATTTCTCCCATCCCACTTAAGGAGGTTTTGTTGTCCTTTACTAATTATATGGTCAAATCAAAAAGGTTATCTCTCATCATATGTTCTCTTTATTCGATAACTTGAAATGTTAATTTGCGTTGGATTCTTTTTGGTTTGAACATATTATGCAAAACGATGAATCTTAATTGTTATGCCATTCCTTGTGTCTTTCCAGGAGCTGGGAAATGGTGGTTCAGGTTCCCCGTCTCGTGACAACGTTCTAGTTGCGCCCATGTCGGTGCAGCCAACCCGAAAAGCCAAATGCAGTACCATCAGTGTGGCCTCATTACGAAGGTTGTAGCCTAATGCTAATTCGAAAACAAGATTAAACAAAACCAACCAAGACTAAACATTCGAAAACGCATACCCCTCGCCTATCATTGCTCAATGATAATCACAAGCTTTCTCGTTGTCTGTGAATCGTTCGTTTTTGCATCATGCCTCGTTTGTCGACAGTATTTTGATCTGGTTCTTGGCAATTGCGACGCACTCGCAGAAACTTTCTTTTGTACATAAGATTAAAAAAAAATTATCCATTTTTTACTGCGAGATGTAACTGTGTGTCGAATAACTTTTATAACGGCTTGCTTTGTAGTTTGTAATTTTGCCCCGAAACTGTGCAGCAGTGACGATCGTGGTTGTACAAAAAA
This sequence comes from Trissolcus basalis, assembly GCA_025266255.1. Taxonomy (NCBI): domain Eukaryota; kingdom Metazoa; phylum Arthropoda; class Insecta; order Hymenoptera; family Scelionidae; genus Trissolcus; species Trissolcus basalis. The sequence goes on from JAAMPD010000148.1 coordinate 32,059, forward strand.
GTAAAATTTTAAAAATAATAGTTCCAACGATTGTATGTTTGTTTTTTGTTTTTTTCAGTCTAACTTTTTGTACAATTGCACACTTTATTGCTGCACGATTTCGCGATAAAACATAACTATTTCGATGTGTATTGATCAGTGGGTTAAGATTTTCTATTGAAAACATTGATACACTGTTTAAGTGTAAATATTTGATATTATATGTGTCGTAACTACGGCCGCCAGAAAGACATCGAAAAGTGACTTATCTAGTATTATAACGTCAAAACATGATTTATAAAATGAAAAAAACTAATTCTAATCCGATTGATTCGGAAGGAGGGCCTTTCGATTTGTTCCAGTTTCTTATTTTACCGCATTGAATTTAATAAAGTAGTTTAACACGTCCATGAGGTTTGAATAAACGTGTTCAATTGTTTCTAAACCGTATTGGTTTGTTGTACTTACGCGAAACGTGAGAATATTAATATTCTCATTGGAAGATATGAATTTTTCTCAACTCAAAAGCTTAATTATTTTAATATTTATCAAGATTCTTCGATTTTTCATTATACATCTTTTAAGAAAGCATTTTGTTAATATTCTTTTGTTTTTTTTATTATTATTATTTCATTTATTTAATCACAAGTGGTCCTCCGGTTTGAAATATTACCAATTGTATTCGTACAATTATTTTTCAACGCAATCAGCGAGATGTGTTTTATTTATTTATTTATTTCGGTGTAAAGGAGGTACAAGTGAAATTCCACCCATAACTTGAAATTTGGATTTGATTGTTTGAATATTTAAATTTAATTTTTAAAGTTGTACTAAAAGATATTTCGCTAGTGCCTCAATTTTGTTTAAAGAAAATCGGTTATTAAAAAAGGTTGTTGAATTTCATGAGAAAAATAACATTGTGTCTGTACAATTAACCGAATGGGCTTTTCGTGGATCCATAACATGCATGTACGAGATGAAAAACAAACTATGATTGTTCCTGCGTAACTTCATCAATCGTCTATGTATCTTCTTGTACTACCATTTTTTTATAAACAAAATCGTTTAACATTTCATTTGTACATGTTCTATTAAATTAAATTAAATATCGAAGTAATATAGCACCACGTCAATTACCGTCAAACTCTGAATGAAACATCAAAATCTGCACTCAAGAAAGACTGTCAAAACTTAAACCACGTTTAACGCACATAACTTTTGCTTGATTTTAAAAATAAAATGTGATATTTATGGACAGAATTTTTTAAACTTGAAGATCGTGCGATGCTTGTATCCAAGTCATCATCCACGCATCCATTCGCGAGAGCTTTTTTTGTCTGTGAAAAAAAAAAGCGTTTCAGAAATTGTATATACAAATGCTTATTCTTAACAAGACACGCCTAGTTTTATAAGACTAGCTACGCAATCATGAAATTTCAAAGCTGTACTCAAAAGAATTGAACAGATCAAATAAATATGTTCATAATTCATCTCAGTTGTCATTTAAGTCTCAATCATCAAATTGATATTTTTTTCGTAAAAATAAAAAATTATGTTGGTCTTTTCTTGAACTACAGAAACTGTTCGGACGACGCCATGAAGGAGAAGCCCGACACATGAGCAAAGTGCCTTCTTGCCGAGTGCCTTGGTTAAAAAGTTTTCAAAAGGGGGCTGAAAGTGGGACTTGTGACTTTGGGATCAGCCATGCAAAACCACTGAGAAGCCTTCGTTGTTACAAAGTTGTTCCTCGTTCAGGGATGAGAAGTTCCTTTCCAGAAATAAACTTAAGTTCAATTTTTTTGTATTTGTAATCTTGTAAACACTTGTGAAATGTCGCAAACATTTATTCGCAGTCTGATGGTTAAAACTGAGTTGAATATTTATTTATCAATTGCTGTACATAGAAGAATTTAAGCACGCGTCAAGTTTAAAGCGACTGTTTTTTCAGACAGCGATTACATTTTGGGACCAAAAAACTGGTTCTGAAAGATCCAGTTTATCCGGTAGAAATGTGGGATCTGAATGCTCGAGTGGCTGGTTTTGTAAATTTTTTGTTAATAAACCGCACGCAATTTTGTATCGAACAAATTGTACTCTTCGAATGTTCATGGTACGCACGAAGTTTAAACTTTGAGATCACTTTCGTTGGCTTAGTTTTGAAATCCAACAATGATTTTATTGGGGCTTCGCTTAATGGACGGCAAATTTTTATATCGCGTCGTTTATTTTGATTTGATGAAGCCAAGCGCCAGTTATAAGATTGCTCATTAGGTTGTCGTTTTCTTGCACGTCTTTGAGATGCACCATTTTTATTTATTTATTTTTTTACATAAATATTTATTTATATCAAAGTTTGTTTTTTCCTCTTCATGTAGTTTTTTTTGGTTTGATAAAATTATTGCTAACGAAATTTTGTAACTGGTGCGAATGAGTTTTATTTATGATTTAGGTTTTAGGTTTCTGATAAATTTGTAAACATTTGTCCAACAAATATTTTTCTAAACATTTTTCGAAAGACCACTGTGAAGAATTTGGAGTAACTTAAACTGCTGGTTTACAAATCAAACAAGGAAAAAAGTTGTTAAATAATTTTGGCAGTTTTAATAAAAATTTAAAGATGAAAGAACTGTTTGAAGCAAGTTAAGAATCAAAAAGTTGTTCCTCGCACTGTTCATTCATATTTTGAAACTCGCGAGAATAAAAGTTCAGTCTCCTCGGAAACATTTCAGTGTTCCTTTTCGTGTTTTGATGACACTTATCTTCTTATTTTTGTAAGCTATTTTTTTTTTTTTGAAAATTTATAAAAAGATTGATAATATGATATACATTAAAAGTATATGATATACATAATCATTGCGTATGAAGAAACTTTATATCCATTTTGTAAATATTTGAACAAATGTTAGTATAATATGTCAAAGAGCAATCTTTAATAAAAAAATATTTTCAATTTAAATCTGGATTAACTTTTACTGATATCTTCCAAAGTTTTCGAAACAAATTTGAATAATTTTCAAGTAATTTTGCTGCATCAAGGAAAACTTATTATAACGATTTTTTTCAATGTTTTCAACTATTTTTTTTTTTTCAAATGTTTGCGTCAACATTCAGAATTACAAAATTGCAATTTAATAAGAAATTAAATACTCCGTATCTTATTCGAATAAAAAAATTGATCAATTGAGTTTTAAGACCACAGACCTAAAATGTTTTTCAGATAGAATGGACTAGTATAAACCATAATTTATTCGAAATTAACATTACATTATCAGCACTATAATGAATAAACAGAAAAGTCGTTGGTTCTCAAATTCATTTTGGAATTTAATGGCATTATATAACAAGATATTACTTTGGTTCCTTTCCAATGGCCCATCCCTTCTTTACCGAATTAGCGATTCCGTTTCCACTGTAGATGAGAACTAAGAGTCCTGCGAGCATAATCGCAGAGACAACGTAAAGAGCCGCATGGCCTACTTTTGGAGCGACGGGTCCAACAACTGAAGGTCTCAGATAATCTACTATTATTGCTTCAACGCCCCTGGAAATTCAACATTTTATTCAACTTCGATCTATTCAACTCAATTATTTTCAATTTTCCAACTTAAAATTGTCAGTTTTTCATTTACCAATAAGTGTGCATTACAACGATTCCAGCTAAAACAGTCTCTAAAATTTTGCTATCCACCAAAAATATTCCGGGGAATAACGGAATCAGAGCCGCTGATAATATTCTTTCAAGTTGCCACAGACGAACATGGTCACCTGCAGTGGCTGCCCCTCGTCTTTGTATTATTGCAGGTGCGATCGATTTTGCAACCTTAAAAAATAAATTTTTTAAAAATATAATATATATTCATTTATGTCAACATGTTCATTCCTTAAGTAAACTCAATGGTTTCTCATATCATCTTCGTTGGTTACCTGTAATAATGAATTGTGAGTTTTTCCATTATCAAAAACAGCTTTTCCTAACGGACATTTTACGGCAGTACTACTGAGACAACTTTTTAAGCACGTGACAGAGCTCTGTTTGGGAACGAACAGCTTCTCTAAAACAGAATGTTATTAATAAATGAATCAAACATATACAGGGATTACCAAAGTTAAGAATACAGATCAGGCATCAAAAAGTAGAAAATTGTAATTAATCAGTGATTAAAAGTGTAAACTGGAAACATCTAAATTCAACATGCAATTGATGTTCCAAAATCACAACATTATTGTAGATGCAAAAAATATAAAGTTACATAATTTGATATTGAAAAAAACATAACCTTAATAATTTGTAACTTACTTGCTGCAACGCTAGAGTTTCGTAGGATGTTTAACCGAAACATGGCTGTCTTGGTTGGATGTATTTACAAAATACTTTTGACTGATTGTTCAATTTTTGTTTGACAAATTCGAACGCAACTATTTTTTGTTTCTGTTATTAACACACTGAAAGGAGAATCTGCGTGTGTGCGCGCGCATGAATTCTTCTCAAGTTACCGACCGAGTATTTGTAATGTCACTTATTGATTTTCAAATTTCGTGCCATTCAAATTATGAACACAAATTTACATTTATGGTAAATTAAATAGTATAAATTAAAAATATTGTTGTAAATTTAATTAAGCACAAAATTAAGAGCCGTTAAATAAAAAAGAAGTTTGTGTTGACTTATCAAATTTAATTGGTTCAAATTGAAATAATAAAATTATAAAATTGTAAGTTTTTTTGTATAATAAAAGGTATAACAATTGAATGAAGAAATTTGCGCTGAACCATTACCAGAAATATCTAGCAAGCGTATTGACAAAAGTGTTTGAATGAAAATATTTTAGTAGCATGGTTAAGTGTCTGATGTTCATTTGGAAAAAAATGCTATTTATTTCAAAACCTCGTATATTAAAAAATCTATTTGACAATAAAGTATTAAAAATTCAGTACAATAAAAAGTACAGAGCATAAGTAAACGTATGATAAACTAGAGATCTAATAAATTGTCTACAAGGAACAACTTGGAACTGACTAAAATATTTAAATTACATACACACCGATAAAAATAATGCGAAAAATCCTGTTGACTTGGCCTTGTCGAATCCATAAAATAGGACTTATAATTCATTCTGAATAATCAATTGTTGATTTTCTGTGGATCTGCAATAATCAATAGCTCTTATTAAAACTTCAATCTGAGATAAATTGCTGATCGGTGAATGTGGTTTTTGCTAAATGAAATTCTAGCGAGTTGCTACTTTGAATTGCTATTGATGATGTTTCGCCAGATATTTCTGATTAGTTTCTCGTAAAGTAAAATCCAAGACACTTTCTTTTCGTAAACACAAAGTTTATATTCTTCGAACGAGAGACGAAAATTTTGATTAGTGCGAGTCTTATTTAATATCAATTGTGCACAACAACTTTTATATTTGAATATAAACTTGAGAATCGCATCCGTGTAATTGCTGTGTGAAAAAAAACGATCTTTTTTCACCGTTCATTTTTTTATCTTTGGTCGATATCTTGATATATAATATTTAGAAAATGAAACATCACAGCTATTTAGACATACTGAAAGTTGTCCTTTGTTGTGAGCAAAGGCAACTTTTCAATGCTTTTTTTAATGTCGAAGCTATGTAACCAATCAGAACTGGGCTTTGCTTTGAACCCACAGATACTGCAGCCGCAGAAATCAGCCGCATTTTGTAAGGCGCCACGATGAAAGGGATTTCCACCATCAAAGTGTCTGTAACGGCTTGCATTTATTCGTTCGTTCGTTGTCATTCCCAGGATCATTATCTAATGTCAGACAAAATAACATTAATCCAAATCCTTATCATTAAATTCAATCAAAACTCACAAACAAAATCATTTGATTAACTCTTGTCAGACCAGATCTTCTAAATTCACAAATAATAAATACCAAATACCAAATAGTGAAAACGAAGTTTGCAAAAAACAAATGAAAATTAAAAATTAATTTGAAGTTGTTAATAATTTGAAACAATTGAAGTTTTAAGTGTTATTTAAAATAGATCAAAGTACCTGGTAACACTGGCATGCCAAAAGAATAGCAACCCAGAAAGAGTGTAGCGCTGTATTAGCGGTGACCCATACAACCCATGGATCACAAGTAGCTGCTGCTACTAAATAATTGTCTGCTCTATGATCTGTGATTATGTTCTTCCAACACTCAGCCTGCCAGTATTGTACACTTGCTGATATCACAACAATGCAAAGACCAAGCATTGATACCAAAAATCCAAGAAAGTATTTATGATTTTGTGCACCTAGAAAAACAAGCCAAATTTTTAATTTCATTTCAAAAATATCTGTAACACAAATTCTAACACTTTGATATAAGTTTGTACATACCAACGCAGTTATTAATCCACGGACAATGATGATCAAATCTTGCTACGCATACATCACAAGTGGCACAGTGCTTTGATCGCATTGGCCTTTTAACTAAACATGTATAACAAAACTTTTGTGGCTCAAAACCACCGGATTCAGCCAATTCTATTATTGCCTGAAATTAAACAGCTAATTATAAACACAGTCATGATTTATTCATTACGGAGGTAATTTATTGAGTAATGATGAAATAATAATTGTGGTTGCAAAATCTCAAGTACATTTAGTTTGTCTTCGTGGGTAGCAGTTATAACTCCGGGATCTCCTTTCCAGCACTGGAAAAAGCATATCCAAAGAGGAACAGAACCGCCAACTAACAATATCCATAGATACCAGGACGCGTGAATTCCCAGCCAAAATATCCATGTTACGTAAATCCATAGCTACAAATGTATTATTACAGATATATATCAATTTGAAAACTCATCAATCAGAATCATAATGAATCATCTGTTTAAATGGGAGAAGTTGAGTTTAGATAAATTGATCACCTTTGTGGCCAAATAAACTGATATTGGTAAAATGCGACAAAGTCTTTCATCAAATACAAAATGATTTGCGGCATAGACAGCCAAATAGAGCGCTACTAGCGCTAGCAATTTTATTAAATAATCAAAGCCACTTTCGAAGACCATCCCCACTGTATAAAATATTACAAACGGTGTGCCAGCCATACAGTACCATCGTAACTTCTGAAAATTCCGAAACAAAGTCTAGCTTTAATTTTTATCCCGACTTTCATAACGTCATTCTTGTTTTGATGAGATATAAAAAAAAGACATTTACTTTGTCTCTGCACCATGCTTTGGATCGGTCTTGTCTTTCTTTAATCTCTTCTGTAACTTTCTGTCCCAGCCAAGCGGCTCCTATGTGTGGAGCTAACAAAGTCATTGGAGTTTCGTTCTCAAAATTTGGTATATCCAAGGATGCACCCTGTCGAACGAGAGTCAGTATTGCTATATTGTTTTTAGCTATGATCGCCCAGTGTAGTGCCGTATTGCCATGTAGGTGTTCGGTCAGGGAATGGGATGCTCCTAACGTGAGCAATAAACGAGTTGGATCTAAGCTGTTGAAACAAAGAATACAAATTTATTACCAAACAGAGTTGCAACATGTTTCCAATTTTGAAATATGCATCTGCTTAAAAAATTATTTCCAACCAACTGATTTCAAAATTAAATGATGAATTTAATCTGATCAGTTTGTTCGATTATAAATTTAAGATTTGAGAGTTGGAATCAGAAGATTTTTTGTTGGAATTATGTACCTATTTATTTTGTAAGCACTCCACATCAACGGAGTCATGGCACTTCTGTCTGGCATATTAGGATTGACTCCTCTTGCGACTAAATAAGCTACGATAGCCGTGTGGCCAAACTGCGCTGCTAAATGTATACAAGAAGCTCCCTCGCCATCGCGCAAGGTTGGATCTGAACCTGCTCTCATTAATATCACAACCGTGGCTAGATGACCTTGTCTGAAACAACAAATTGTTCATCTCAGTTAACTCGAACTCGCTCAACTGATACATTTTGTATAAACTTAAATTTTTCTAAACTTTAACTTTTTTATAGGCTTGAACTTTGTTATTAACTTTTGGTTTCTAAATTGTAAGTAGTGAGGTGAAAGTTTGTACCTTGTAGCCCAGTGTAAAGGCGTAGCATTGAGTTCTCCACCGACAGCATCTATTATAGCTCCCTTAGCAATTAAATATTTGACTATTTTCTTACGATTATTTATTGCAGCCCAATGCAAAATTGTAACGTTATCAATATCAGGCTGGTTAACATCAATACCACCCTCAACGAGTTCTCTTACACGATCAAGTGCACCGTACTGTAAATTAAAAAAATGTATAACAAAACTCACAAAAAGACAACTAATTTTTACAAATAATTATGAAATATTGCAAAATAATTTGTTGTATAACAATAAAATACTTTGCAAAAATTTGACTAGATTAAACGCAATGATTAATTAGGGAAATTGAAAATTGTACCTGAACAGCATTAGTTATATTTAACATGCTATAATCTTGTGCAGGAGGTTGTCCAGGTTCCGGACATGGTACAGTCACTTCGTTAGTTTCAGTCGTACCTTCCCCCTGGCAGGCGGTTTGTATTTGTAAAGCATACATCCTAAAAACAGATTGTGTGTTAAATATTTTTTACAAAATAAAATGTGGATAATTGCAAGCAGGTAAAGATGATCGTTATCATGGGTTTGATAAACGGCTCTCACCTGAATATGTAAAGATGATAAAGTTTATTGATATAACTGTGCTACTAATCGTTGGATACGACGATCTGTCAGAGAATCGTACAAAAGTGGAATACTGTATCGGAGATGTTTGTTGTGTGATATATTCGAAGACTGATGACCATCGTTAAAACTATAATACTGAACACACTATTTAGAAAAACGAACAGCAACGGCGAACACGGGAAAATCACAGAATACTAAATAATAAAATCACAGAATTTAGTGACTGTGAATTTGTTTGTGTATTTTGTAAAATCAGTCGATCATTGAGGGGGGAAAAAGAAGAAAAGACGACACGAGTTCTCGTCCCCGAGTTTGAGACACTTGGGGCCTTTTCTATTTATGGGTCCTGTTGCTTCCGCTGGGGCGAAAACTGTCCGGGCCTTGGCTAGATTGAGACGTCTGAGACTTCATATCGACGGAGATGTATAAAACAAAAAATTATATTTATCATGCTACACCGCTTCTACCGACAACCGACGACGCCAAACGACCATCGACAAGTGCGTTATCAAAATTTTAAGGGCGTGAGCGCAACTGCTCCGTTTAATAAAGTGACCCACTGAGAATACCGGCGACTGTCCTTTTCTATTTTCACGGGTTAGAAAAAGAAGACACTACCCGGTTGTAGATCCAGTTAGTTGTGCAAACGCTAAGCTCACGGAAGTCATTTAAAATTGGACCATAAACTTTTTTGGGACAAGTTTTTTTTTGTTTGATATCAAAACTTGTAATTTGCAAGAATAAATACAAATTAGAAATTAATGAAAATTTGGTTTTTGTTTTTCTTGAATAAAAAACATTTCTGGTTTTTAATTCTTTGTTGAATGTTGTTTTAATTGCTAATTACAAATCATTACATCATTTACTATTGCACATTTTTTTTTATTAATATATCTTTCAATTGAAGTACAATATTGATTTTACAATTGTTTAAACAAATCAAAAAAGGGTAAGAATTGGAAAAAAAGTCTTGGAAATTTATAAAAGTTTTAATTAAAACAAATCGTATCAGGAAAAAAAAATCTTTTGCAGGAAGCGAACCCAAGTCTTCGAGAAAGCACCATAAGCTGCTCCGTTATCAATTTTTTTTCCTCTCACTTCGAAAGGTGCTCATTTCCCAAACTGTTTTGACGTAACTGCCAAGTCTGACGAGGAAAGTCAAATCTAAAAAATAGCTTGATCTAAAAAAAACTTAATCTGGTCAATTGACAGTTTAACCCTGTGGAAACAGGGCTAAACTGTCCTTTTTCTTTATATTTGTTTATCGATCAGCGAATGGAAATTAAAAATCAATAATGGTATAATATTCCAACACGAGAGTGGTTCTCGTCAGGTTTCTCTTTTCGTAAACTCCGTTTTTTCTTTTCTTCGTCAATCTCGTCTCGAATTTCTGGTTCGATCCAATTGTCCAACCTGTAAACATGGATTTGTTTAGCCACCTTTGTTTGTCTGAACGACCTCGTGACCTTCATCCTCACCAATTTTCAAATTCAGTTTCAAATTTCGAACTCCAAAATAATCTTATTCAAACAAACTATAAACACAGTTGCATTCATATATCTACTTTTATCATCACTGACTTTTTATTTATACATATATTTTTTCATTTACTCCCTCCAACTCCATTGACCCTTTTGTCATTCAATTACCGTTGCAGTTGTCCAAAATTTTGGACCGTACTGTACAATAAGTTTTTATAAAACAGTAAACACCGTTCTGCTTATTGATTATTAACATTGTTTATTTATTTACTTTTCATGCGACCTCATTGACCTTTGTTTCTATTGATTTGTCGAAAAGTCGAAAACTTTTCGGGCCCCGAAGGGAGCAAAAGGGTCAGAGGGAGGACGCAGCACAAGGAAAGAAAGAAAAGACGGCAAGGCTGATGGTTAATCGTTCGGCCTGCTCTCTGCATCGGTTATAATCGACCCAATCCATTAGTGCAACAAAGACACGTGCGACATAATAACAAACAAGCTGCGACGGCGTATAAGGAGAAGGGCACATGGCTTTGCGCACGTACACGCGCAGTGATCAACCGATGAACCGATTGTATTTTGAGAGAGTCGAGCCGTTGAGAGACACACACAGGATTCGTCAGTCGTCGCGTTTGTCGGAGTGCGTGACGTCATTGTGCTCGGCAGCAACCTCGCTCGGTCGTCTGTCACTGAGATCCGCAGTCTGTTGTTGCTCGCTCTGACGTGTGCGTGCATCGCAACAAACGGACTCGGCCGCACTCGCCAAGGCAGACGGGGACAGTAACAATTTTGTATTGCAACTCGCCATCTTTCACCTACGTCGCGCTCGAGGGACAAGAAATAAATCGCGCTCTCGGTTACAGTTACTCCGCTTTCCTCAAAACAAAGTGAAATCGGGATTTAAAAACGGATCTCGCTGGATGTTGAGGTTCCCCCTCCCCACCCCGCGACTGTTACATTAGAACCGAAGTGAAAATACAGTTAGTTTGATTGACGATACGCAATTACAGTGAAGTTACTTCGGGACCAATTTTTTTTTCATTCTAACAAAAGAACACAAAGTGCCTTGGTTTCGACTTTTATTTTTTTCCTGTGACTCGCCGAGCCTGCCAATAGACAACTGGGACGAAACAAAAAGTAAGAACAAGACAAAAGGAAGGATTGGTACTCGTTTGCATGATTGAGTTGTTTGAGTTGCGAACTGTCAAGGTGTGATTGTCAAAACGGAGTCGGAGTGACGTCAAGATGACGCATTGACAATAGTCCATTAGGGAGGCTAAACGTTGAAAAAAAAAAGAACGCAGAGTTTGCGGATAGTTGATTGTATGATTTGATAAATGAACGATAGTTGGCGTTGTTTATGAGGAGCGGCGCGGGCGATTGCACGCGCGTGACCAAGAGCAAGTTACAACGTCAGCTGCTGGATAGATAGAGACACATGAGTCGGTCCCATATTCCCATGGTTAATGACTAGTTGAACAAAGGAGCGACGTACAGGCGCGCAGGCGTTCTCTCGCTTTCTCGGCCAGCAGCTTACGAGGAAAATCAAACGGCCGCGAGACTCAAACGATTGAGAACTACTGCATTCTCGGGTCTCCCCTCTCTCTCTTTTTCTCTGTCTGTCTCTGTCGCACCCCCCTCCCCGCGGCGGCTCCCTGACCATTTGCTTCTTTGAGGTAAGTAATTTTTGTGACGTCACGGATCGTACGCACAATTGGGCGAAAAATGGTTGCCCGAACAGTACCTTTCCTTTTTAATCCCACTTGAGTTTTTAAAACACTTCTGACCTGTTGTGCGCTACTTCAGTCTACTCTCTCTTGGGATCCTTAGCTCCGCTTTATTTATTATCACAACTCGGCCAGTTTCTAAGAAAAGTCCAAATTTTGTTGTTGCCTTTTGTTTTTGTCCTTCTGTTGCTGTTTTTGTGTATGGTTTCGCGTGTGGTTGAATTTTTGTGCGCTGTGAAAAGTGGAAAAAAGAAATAGGAGGAAAGAAGCAAGTGACGTCTTTTTTATGAAACGCAATCTTAAATGTCAACAGTTTTTACTCTCCGATAAGGACTCATCGTTTTCTATACTGGATATGTCCTCAGGTATATTACACCAATACCTCGGCGGTACTTTCATTGCCCCTCTGTCATTGTTTCTGGTCGAGAAAGTTGACAGCGCAATTTGTTTTAGCATATTGCCTTGGTTACTCGACTAACTTGCTCGCTCCCTGGTCTCTTTGTTAAACAAACGCGGTTTCAACGTCTGCCGTCCTCTCTTCCTTTCCCATTCTCTCTCTCCTTTGTATATTTACATCTTGCACTGAAAATATCAATTACGCTCCTCGTCGTCATTAAAATTGCAACTCGCAATTTTAGAACCTTGTAACAAACTCTCGGCGTTGTTCAATCAATAAATTATATAAGACTGATTTCATTTCGAGCGCGTTATCGATTTTTCGATCCGATTTGTGAAAAGTGTTATGATATCCAGATGAATCGATCGCCAGCTTTTATTTTGTAACTTGTATTTTATTTATTTTTTTTAAATTTCTTTCTCTTTTCAATTTTACTGTTCCCAATTCTATTGTAAATCACAGTTATACATCGCTACTCTCACATAGATGGATAACTGTTGTTCATTATGGGTTTGAATTTAGCGTAGACAGCCAACCAGTTAAGTGAATGTTCTGTAATTTTTTTTCCTCGTCTTTTCGTTGCCAGTTCTGATTTTCCTCGCGTAGTTTGGTCTTATTGGAAAACGAAATGATGAAACGACGTGAAAATGAATTTTGAAATTTGATGCACAACGTTCGGTTGTAATCTTATTTATAGAGTGTAGCGCGACGCTTATCTTATCGTGAAATTTTAATTTTGGTGAAGAATTTCGTGTTTTTAACAAATTTTAAATAACACCGAGGAAAAGTTAATGACTAATTGGAATAATATTTTGTTTTATGGGGTCGATTTTTTTTCTCTCTATAGATTTTTTTTTCTTTTTGTTTTATAATGTTAGTCGCGCCAAGATAAGTCAGGAAAAAAGAATAAAAATGGGATGTAATTATTAAAAAAAAAGGACGTGCTACAAAAACGAAATAAGTGCGACAACCGACGGTCTATTATGCCGACACAGACTGGAACCGGTTCGTCAAAAAGTTTTCGTCTTTTTTTTTATCGTAGCATAAAGAAAGACATTATACACTTCAGAACACAATCAGCAAACAATTTTCATAATCCGTTCTCTGTTACCTTTGTTTTTTTTTGGATCTTTCAAAATGTCGATCCTTCAGTCGCATCGACTCCGAAGTCTAAAAACAAAAGACAGCTTAATTAATCAGTTTTATTTTTTATCAATAAGTAAAATTGAAAAACATGTAACTCGAATTCAATAAACCAGACGAGAAACGAAAAATTAAGAGTCACGTTTTAAGAAATCCTGACGCGTTTATAAACGTATAAGGTTGCACAAGCCAAAGTCTGTGGAAAGAATGAGCATAGAATTCATCACACAATTCGTACAGCTGAAATTTTTGGCTTTAATAAAAACTTATTCATTTATTACAAATAGACCTTGAAGCATCAAACTAGTTTTCGACTGGCTAGATTGAATTTCGTATTACTGAAAATAGACTCCAAGTTTTTTTAGAATTTTTTGAAAAAAAAAAAAAAAAAAAAAAACAGAGAATCTCTAAGGCTTCTTCTCACGGGTCATCGTGATTTAACTTTTAAAATTAAAAAAGAAAATTTTAACCAAACCATTAAAATAAAGAAGAAGAAGTCTCAAGAAATTGAAAGAAAATTGTAAGAAAAAAATTGGATGATGAAATAATAATGAAAATGTGAGAGAAAAAATGAAGTGCGTAATTAAAAAAGAGGATTGTTATCTGTTATAGATTTTATAATGAGGTTGGAAGAAGAACTGTTGATTCGAAGAGACAGGCCATCGATGATCTCAGCAAAATATCGTGCTCGGGAGGAGCGACGACGATTTTTAAAAATCTCTGCTGGAAAGCTTCGTCGCATCGAGGACCCAGAAGCTAGTCTGTGCCGATCTGTTCTTATCAACAACGCCGTCAGAAGGCTCCAGCGAGAGAACCGAGACGAGAAGTCCCGCAACTATGCACTGTCCGTCAACTTTTTACACGATACAGTCAAAGTGAATGATAACACGAGCGACGTAAACAGCACAATTGATAATGCCACATCGAACAAAAGGTTCGACCATTCTACTCTCTTTAAAAACTTAAAGGGACACTCCAGTGAAATCGGGAGGAAAAAAAGTTTCTAATTCCGCTCTTACATAAAGGCCTCGCCTTTCTATTTCAGTTATTTTTTGGTACCGACACGAAAGATTCCAAGAATCTTTCCTAATCGAAATTGTCACTGGAATATCCACCTACTGATTTTATTAGAATAATTTGTTCAAGGTCTTTTGTTATTGCCTGTGTTAATAAAATTTATTTTTTCTTGTTTCGTTTTATTACAAATGCTGAAAAGTTTGGGCCGATTTGAATTGTGAGTGTATAAATTGAAAATTTTAATTGCAATGCTGTTAATGTTACAGATTGAATGAGGATGATAGTACAAACGAAATGAGCACAAAACGTCTGAAGCACGATAACATGGAGCTGCATGACGTATTCAGCGATATTTACATTTTGCCACCGACTTCGCGCATGCTGTCTCACATTGATAACATAGTAGGCACGTCTGAATCATCGAGTAATATATTGTACCACAACGAGCGAAGTTTCCCGGAGTATAATGCGGACGAGCTTGAAATTAGCAGTACGAACGAGAGTCTTTACAACATCGAGGAGTCAAGTTCCAGAACCGCGATCGACCTCGCTCTGCTCAAGGCCCACGACCACATAGACCTCGAGGAGACTACGATTTTGGCCAACAGACTTTTCGGCGACGACACGGATCGGCTTCTGTACAGTTCGGTCGAGGAGCGAATTTCAACGGCCATGGAGGATTACAATAGGATTGCCAACACGTCTTCGAACAGCAAGGGCCTTGAGACCTTCCCCTCACTGGAGGACCACCATCGTCCGGACCGGTCGAAGATCGATCATCTAAGCAACAACCAGAGCTGCGGCAGACACTTCCATGACATACAAACGTTTCATAGTCTAGTGCCTGGACTTGAGAGCTAAATTTTACAGATCTGACACATTTATAAATGAAACAAAACCCTCTTGTCTTCATTTGAGCGATTTTTTTAAATCGAACAATGAAAAAACATCATTTTCCTTCGTCGTCTCTGAATTGTGGAGTTTGACAGTTGAGAGAGGACGAACGAAAGTGGACGAAGAAGATTAGGAAACAAAGCTGATATGAAAATTTATAAACAGTATCAATTAAGGAGGTTTTTGAAAAATTGGTGCAAGAAAATTGGAATCGTTTATGTGCAATACAAAGTTTGTTTTTGTATTTGATTATTGTCCGCATTCCTAGAGGATGATTGTTTATCATTTCCAACTTTTTATGTAGGTTTTTTGAAAATGTGTAAATGGGAGCCTAAACACGCCCCCAAGTGTAGAATTTTTACTAAAATATAGTCCGAGATCAGCCCGAATGCAAACAAATCATGAATTAATTCCGGACTAATTTCAGAAGAAAATTTGTTTTCTTTTTTTTATTATCAGAAGCACTAATTTTGCAAAGAGAAACATCAGTCGATCCTGCAGTAGATTGGAACATCCGCAATCTTA
Source organism: Trissolcus basalis (assembly GCA_025266255.1). Lineage (NCBI taxonomy): Eukaryota > Metazoa > Arthropoda > Insecta > Hymenoptera > Scelionidae > Trissolcus > Trissolcus basalis. The sequence goes on from JAAMPD010000148.1 coordinate 47,889, forward strand.
CTTGCCAACTGTCCAACAATTTGTAAATACTTTATTTGCTAGAAAATAAATACAATTGTATAGACATTGATTTTACTGTTAATATTTACATCGAATATAAAATATAATTATATTATGTAAAATGGGCGTTAATTAAGGATGTGAATTTTCAGATGTTTTTATATTAAGCTACACGAAATTTATTTAAAAATACAAAAATACAAAAAAAATGACATTGTATAAACATAGTGGGGTTTGAGTTACTAATTAAAAAAATATTTTTAAAATTTAAAATCCAACTGGTTGAGTTATTTCAATAACCATCCATCTGGCGAAACAATAAGGTGTTTTTCTGCTTGTTTATTGTTATTTCATTTTAATCAAATGCAATAAATTAATCACATACAAAAGTTAACAGATAACTTGAATAAAATAACAAAAATTAAGCCGTAAGAAAATTGGTTAAAACTTTTACATGAGTTTTTTTTATGTAACACTAAACTTAAAAAAAAAACACAAACCATGATTAACATAATTGTAACATTAGATTAGATTAATGTTATTACTAACCGTAATAAATGAGTCAGTTTGGTTTATGACACCAAAAATGATCAGTGCTGATGAAAGTATACATTTGACCTGAAATTCTTATCAACATACATGCTTTCAAAATAAAATAAAAGTAAATAATTTAATTTACAATATAAACTTCAATAACTGTACTCACAATTTTTTTATATCTTGTACTGTAAAAAATTGAAATATTCTTTCACTTTTTGGATACATTTCACGTCACAGTCAACACAAACTAATAACATAATTTATGGTTTCAGTTTCGCAAAACTAAATTCACATTATTTGTATACAAATCAGGCAATAATTTACAAATTTAGTTATAACTAACAAACACCTGACTATCATGGAATATTAATCTGTTCAAAAACAATTTCTCGTTGAGGTAATGTAAAAATATCTTTCCTAATATTTACAGCAAATTGTAAAAGTCAGAATGGCCTTCCTAATTTTGAGGTAAATCGGACGATCGTTCAAACCGAATCATAAAATCATTTGACACACATAAAATTGTTATCAACTTTTTTCATAAGACAAGGTTTAACTTCAACCTACTGAAAAAAGAAAAAAAAGTTATTCATCTGAAAAATGAATAACAATAAGTAGCACAAATGCATATTCCTTTCGGACGAAAAATATGTTTACAAGTAGAAAACAAATTTCCTATTATTCAGATCCGGTATTTGAGACCCGAAACAAAGTTTTCCGATTCCACCTCTTATCGATTAATCAAAATTTGACGGACCATGAGTTTATTTTTAACTTCATCATGGTCTACTAATGTAAGGAAGGCAGTCAAATGTTCACGCTGCGTCCACGTCATATATCTAAATAACTACATAAAATAAATGCTGCACAAACGCTCAAAATTATACAAACTATTACTATCCACATTGGCAACGTTTCTGAAACAAAAAATTTTCATATATAACAATTTTATTTATATCACAAAAAATATATTCATGTTAGTAGCTTGGAAGTAACAACGGATAACTACATTTTTAGCCTGTCTTCAAGAAAAAAAAAAAAAAACTCAAACAGTTTAATTTCTGGGTCATAGACAGAATTTCGTAAATTATTAAATGTTTTTTCAAAATTATCATTTTACCAATATCTCCAATACAATATAAAAAACTGAAATTCCAACTCGAATTTATAAAAAGTAAGGATTAATTTTTTAAAATTATTTTAAATGTTTGAAAAGTGAACTTACTTCTGAACGGAACACTGTGGACACAAATTTTATTGTCAACAGAGATGCTGACAACGGCGGTTTCCACATTGCTAGTGATAGCCGGACCGTCTAGTTTAGTTGGCAGGAACTCTAGACCAGTGACGAACATACTATGAACTCCAGGAACGTGGAGTGCTCTGCCCAAGTTGAAGGCGACAAAAATGTCGACGCTGCCAGAGAACATTGTTCCCACAGCGACGAATTTTGCATCGTCTGAAACAGCCAGCGCTGACAAAGTCTCCTTGAAGGCTACACTTTTTACAATACAATTCTGCTTCGTGTTCCACAGCTGCAGGTAGCTCGGTTCCTTGCCAACAACGGCGTTTGACAACATGAACAAGTGATCCTCGTTGGAGCTTTGGCGAAACCGACACCTCTTGTACAGATATTTGTTGTTGTTTGGTGTTTGCCATGTCAATTCGCTTTCCTCCTTCATGGTCTTCGTGCTCCAAATTTTAGCCTTGCCATCTTTCGCGATCGTGCAGAGGCTGTCATTGGAATCGAAGTCGATGTCGTCAATCTCTTTGCTGTGACCTTTCAATTCGCACATGGGCTCTAACGAGGGGAACTTCCACAGTCGAACCAGTCCGTCCAAACCCCCAGTTGCCATTAATGTACCTTTCGAATTTATCCGAACTACTCTCTGAAGCGGCTCGCTTTCACTGAAATCAATCCAATTATCCAATTACAAACAATTTTACTTTTAAATTTTACTTTTTCATTTGCAACTTCTAACTTATATATTTTCAATTTCCTCGTGTTGTTTATAATATCGTTTGATTTTAGGGACATTTATTTTACTTTCTAAACAGATGATAGGTGAAATGTTGGAAAAACTTACAAGAAATCGGTTTGAACGCTCACAGTAGGTTTGATGACAAGATTCAGTTTCTTCCTATTCTCCTCAACCTTCTCAACTTTTTGATTATCCAACTGTTTACTTGTTCTTCGTTGTCTGACATTATCTTTGTTGGATGGGACGTCTCCGTTTTTAACATAAGACACTTTGGAGGTCACTGAGTACAACTGGCAGTGACTTTCTTGACCCGCAACAACCCACAACTTTTTTCCTGAGTTATACGTGGCACAGTTCATCACAACGCTCGGCCCGGTCTCGTGTCTCGTTACTTCCTCGGCCACGAATTTGGTCCCGTTGTGAAACAGCTCGTATATTTCCTAAAACACCAATCAATCATAAATTAAAATAAAAATTACAATCCAAAACTTTACATGCTCCAAATTGCAATCCAAATTTATTGTCAACACTGGAGCACAATTCAATTGTTTAAATGAAAAACAAAAAAGGAAACTGTAACCTCCTTTACAGTTGACAGATGTAAACAAACAGAAATGAAACGGTGAAATTTGTTGCACTTTGTTCTGTAAATTTGACCCCATCAAAGTGACTGAAAATGGTACTCCAAGGTTGTCAACAAAGATTGAAAAAAGTTACTTGGAAAGTTGAGAAGAAAAATATAAGACTGTCAAAGGGCGAGAAAAAAACGTACAAATCCATTGGCGACACCAGTTTTTGCTGATCCTCCGCCACCTCCAACTAGGACGTGTCGACTAGTCAGCATTTGCAAGGTGTAAAGCGGAAAATTGATCCTGGCCAGGAGGCCTTCCTGGTTTCTGTGCGGTGCCATTGTTTGTTCCCTGACGATTAATTTACAACAATCAAAAATCCACTGTCACACTGGCATACTGCAAGGTTCTCTCTCCTTGCATGCTTTTCCTGGCATGGTTTCGTGGCAGCACCGGCGACAGATGTCAGATCGACTACAGCACCGTCCTGACAAGCTCAAAAATAGCAGACGACACATGCACAGATTACGCATCTAAAAAATAAAGTTTCATTGTTTATTTAAAGTTATCTTCTGTTTTTTTCTGTTTTTTTCTTTTTGCAGTCGATTGAAGTGGGTTGGAAAGAAAATGTGATTGGAAAGAGTGTATTTTTGAGTCAGACGAAATGGTGTGGGTAAATGAGCTCCGTGAATTGAGAATAATGACAGTTGTTATGAAGGCTTTGTTGTTGATAAGAAGCGATGGTAGAGGCTGTTTTATATTTTTTATACCGAAACAATAAGATTGCTAATGGTCGATAGAGATTATTTCGCAAACAAAGTATTACAATTGCATTTAATTAGCCAAAATGGAAGGTGATTTGAATTTGAGTGTTCTCACGTTGAATTGTTGGTAAGTTGCATCATTCCAGATTGTTTTTCAAAATGGTTTAAAAAATGTCAAAATCTGTCAGAAAGAAAAGATTTATATATTGCAGATAAAGAACAAAGTTACAGGTCTAATAAGAAAAGTAATTACAAATACATAACCTCGAAAATAATATTTTTAGAATTTTGAAAAACATAGTTGTTAATTTTAATTAGTGGTAAATTAATTTTTTTTTTCTAATTTGTAATATTTTTCGAATCGCATGGAAAGTAAAAAATAAAGTGTAGTAAAATTTTAGAATTCAGTTGAATGTAAATGTAAATGAGGATTGATTATTTTCAGGGGCATTCCATATGTATCTAAAGATCGATTTGCTCGGATGAATGCCATTGCGGAGGCTCTGGTTGACGGGTCATACGACATAGTATGTTTGCAGGAAGTTTGGTCGATCCATGATTTCAAAAACATTGCCACAAAAGCTCAGAAAAAGTTACCATTCTCTCATTACTTTTTCAGGTAAATTTTCAACAATTTAACAATCCAAAAATTATCAACCTTAATTCAATTTAAACTTTTCAGCTAATATGAAAATATATACAAAATTTGGTGTCAGCTATGCTCCAAAATGTAAATGTGGACTTACTTGATCTGCTGATAGATTTTCAGACTGATTGTAATTTGGTTTATTTTTCAGTGGTGTCGTTGGATCTGGAATATGTATTCTATCACGCTACCCAATTAAGGATGTTATGTTTCACAAATGGTCTTTGAATGGATATGTACATAAAATTACTCACGGAGATTGGTTCGGTGGAAAAGGAGTTGGACTATGTATCATTCGAGTCAAAGACATTAATCTCCACGTTTATATTGCTCATGTATGTACTCAGGAGATTGACATTCCAAAAATTTTCGTGTTAAAATTTTCATATTGGAATTGCAAAGTTCCAGAAAATACATTTGTTAACGCCATTTGAAATACACTTTTAAAGAATATGAATAAAATATATTATAATGTTATTTAATTTTGTACTAAAAGTTAGACAACATTTTAGCTACACGATAAGGTGTATTAAAAATGTATTATTGTTATTACAGTTACATGCAGAATACAACCAAGATAATAACGAGTACACTGCTCACCGCGTGCTACAAGCATTCGACACAGCTCAATTTATCCGGATGACTAAGGGTGGAGCCGATGCTATTATTTTGAGCGGCGATTTGAACACGGAACCTCACGATCTGGCCTACCGAATCATCTGCGGGGTCGCCGGCTTGACTGACGCCTGTTCCATGAGCCTCAACAAAGTCGGAACAAACGAATGTGCCAAAAATAGTTACACGGAAATCACCTCGGCCACAAAATGCCCCGAGGGTAAAAGAATTGATCACATCCTTTATTTGGGATCCAACAATATGAAGGTTCATACTTTTTATAATTCGCAAATTCGTCTTCTCATTAGCTTCGATCATTTGAATTGTATCGTGTAAATTAAACGAATTGGTTAATAGTATTTTTGATTTTATAGATGGAAGCGATCAATTTTGAACATCCGTTACCTTCACGAGTACCAGAAAGCAATTTCAGTTACTCTGATCACGAAGCAATCATGGCTTCATTTAAATTAGTGAAAGGTGAACAAATTGAATCAAAAAGTTATTACGAAGAATGATCACATTCTATACGATATAGTATTTCAATTATCAAAATATTCTTTCAAAGATAAACTTTAAATTTCATGATGAAAATATTTTTAATTTTAGGCAAAGACTCGGGAAAGATAATCGATGTCAAGGACGCCCTCAAAGAAGCTCTTTTTATCTGCGAATCTGCCCAGCGAAATTTGTCGAGACACCGACTGTGGTACATAATAACAAGTTGCATTTTGATAGTTCCTCTTTTATGGTCTATGAGTTTAGATTACACATCGACGTCCATCGGGATGGTCGTCGGCATCAACATCGGGCAATTATTTTTGACCGCGGTGTTGTGCTATGCACTTTTTATGAGCTCTATTTGGAATAAGTTGGAGAAAAATGCTTTGAAAGCGTGCTGTTCCACGATGGACTTGTATTTAACTCAGATCACAGGCGGATGTGATCGAAAAACAAACGTTGAATGAATCTCATCAATACAAATTGTATTTTTAATCCAAACAGAAATATCAATAAAAAAAATTTATTTTACTTTTGCAAACTTCCTTATTTATCATCTTATTCCTCATCTATCATTTAATTTTATGATTTTTTTTGAATTATCAAATTCAATTTTCAGGTGTTACTTTTGTTCCAAATAATTTTTAAATAATTGAATTCATTGTTTACATTTCAATCTTTGACATTTGTCAAAGCGTGCATAACCTCTAGTTCTTATTGCATCCACCAGATGACCAGGAGATTTTAATTGAATGTTGATTGTATAAAAAAACAAGTAAGTTTTGATTGTTTAATTTGTACAAAAAAAATGTAGCTCAAGGTTAATAGGTTGAGAAAAGTCATAAACAATGTCACGATACACGCCGTGGACATTTTTTCTTTCAAAAACTGACATCTGTTGCACTTTCTCTTCTGGCGGTGATTATCAGCCAATGAGGGCTCGACGTTGTTAAACGGGGAGGCTCGTGCTGCCATCAGCTGCGTGAAAAGTCGTTTGAATTTCAAACCAAAACTGTTTCAACTGTTTGAAACCGATCGTGAGAACGCGCGAGTTTGTGCCGGTCCGAGAATTGCATGCTGTTTTTTTCGGTATAAACAAAGCCCGAGTTGAGATCGAACCGACCACAAGGGACAAAGGTTACACGCGCTTTGGCGATCGCATTGCGCCAGTTTGTTTGCATGTTTTGGTAGACAGTTTTTAAACAGCTTCTCGAGATGTCCTTGTCTCAAAACAATAGTCCCCAGAAGCATGGGTTTTGCAATGCTATCTTCTCCACATCGCCTTTCAATTCACAAACGAAAACTGCTCTCCCAATTCCAAACAGTGAGTGTCTCAAAATGACAATTTCTTTGTCTCTTTTTTGGTTATCTGAATTTGTCTTTCTTCACTGTCTCTTAGTCTATTAAATCCTTGTACCTTTTTTCCACTTCTATTTTCTATTTATTCTCATTTTTTGTATTTTTTCACATTTTTATAGAGGTTAGAACTGATTGTTTACATCACGTACATTTAACCTTGAGCACGTGACTGTAAACAAAGAAGTAATCAACTCGGGTGTTTTTTATTTTATCTGAAAATTTGATTGTTTTAGTGATGACAAGTTTAAGTTTTCATGTTTGAAAAATGATTTCTTCAAACCACAATTGCATCCGCCATCGGTGAAACCAAAACGTGGAAAAGTGTTGAACAACTTGCGTCTGGACCGAGTGATCGCATCATCCGCGCCGAATCTTGTTAAAACACAACAAGATATGCTTGAAAAATCAACCCTCACGAAGAAAGTTTCTTCATTGGAGAAACTGAAAACGCCTGTGAGAAATGGCACCAGGGACAGGGACAACTTTTTCACACCCAGACGGCCTGTGTCGTCTTCCAAAACACCAACGAAGAAATATTTTTCTGACTTCGTCCAGCCACAGACTCCGGATTGTTTTAACGTTGTGCAGATGGAAACTCCAAAAACTAAAGATAACGAGGAACAGACAATTTATGAAGGGGAGAGCACCAATTTGATGGTTGGCATTCGTGTGAGACCTTTAAATATGAAGTGAGTAAATTAAGTATACAAAAAGAATAAAAAAGCAATATAAAATACAACAATTTGTTAAGATGAGAGAAGGAAATTTATTTTCTCTTTTATTTATTGAAAGTATAAAATTGTTATAAAACCAAAATTATGAATTCATTACATCCACTTTTTTTACAAAAAAATTATCATCTAAACTCACTTGTCTATAAAGAAAAATTAAAAGTATTAATTAAAATGTAAAAAATCGTTTCAAAATTGTGAAAAATGGATCTAAAACTAATTTTAAAATGAAAGAAAAACCCATTTGTAAATGCGGCACAACAACGACATTATATTTAATGCCCGTAACAAAATGTTGTACCAGCAAATTACACACGAAAGAGAACAAGAACTATAAACTTTGAATAACTAACTGAACCTATACTCTGAAGCAACTATAATCGAGTAAATTGGTAAGCTTAAAAGAAACTTTAAATAAAATCAATGAAACAACTAACAAAAATCTCACTTTGACACAAGAACACAAGCCCCCAAATGTACAGTACAAAAATAAATTATGCAAAAAATAAACATTCTCTTTTGAGTATGCAGCTTTCAGGTATTTCGTTTTCATCACAGTTCGTCTTCTTGTTTGCATCCCTCACTGAACGTTCTGAGCGATGACCTTCAGCATCGACTTGTTAATAGGACGAGTGCCATTGTTGACGTACACCTGCAGCGCTTTCGCATGGTACCTTTGCAAGACGTGTCTCAGCTTGTCAAAGAAAACTGTCGCCTCCTCGCTCAAGTTTTGCTGTCCCAGATTTACTTCCTCGATGCTCTGCAGGCTTAGGTTGTGTTTCTTCAAGAAGCAGTAGAACCAGTCGCTGGGCGCCATCTTCGTCAGCCTCCACATTGAGTTGACCTTCAACCCCTTTGCCACAGCATACTCGTAGATGAATCTTCTGCCCTCTTTGCTGCTCAATCCATGGTTGATGTTTGAAGCGTAGAGAAAAAAGTCACGAAGAAGCATCTCGTCCGACTGATCGAAAATTCGGTGCTCGCCTTTGCGGTTGGGGTCGAAGTTCACTTGGTCAATGTTTGTGACCTTGGCTTTCTGCAGGTATCGCTGCAAGGTCATTCGAGGCACTCGGAATTGTTGGGCAACAGACCGAACCGACACTTTTTCTGTTAGAACTTTCTGCACCGCCAGTTTGAGCTTCTCTCGAGTGTATGTCCGAATTTTTGCACACCTGATCATCTTCATCTTCTCCTGAAAAGCAAGAATTAAATCAATTTTGATGTCCTTCAGTAAAATTGTTTACTGTAGTTTGTTTCTATTGTTTTTTTTTCACTTGGTTTCTATTTTGTTTTGCCATTTGTTTTTCAGTTTTGATGTTATTTATTTTTATCCCTTTTTTGGTGTAAATAGTTTCCTTCTAAAAAAAAAAAATTTAAAGTACGCTGTTGAGTTATTTTTCAATTAATCCAAATGAGCTTTATTGAGTGATCTTGTAATTCGAACGTTCATCTGTGTGATATCACTTACCCATCATTAGAATTTAGATTAAATTTTGTTAGTCCCCGAAATGACTGAAATTTCGTCTAAGATCTGAGTGGAATTTTTTTTACCTATGAGAATTTTGAAATGACAATCAACGTTGCGCACCTTTCATCAGACTTCGTATCAGAAAAAAATAAGTTTCACAATCTTGGGGTTTTCGATTTAAAATTGACAAGATCAAAAATGAAACTCAATAAAAATTATTTAAACTAAGGTTGAAAAATTTTAAGGTGTAATTTTGATTTTCTAATTCACTTTTCAACATTTGAAATGAAAATTAAAAATTTTGTTAATATGAAGGTATTCATTGTTTTTGCAAAATTAAATAAGTTGAATAAATTTAAATATAAAAGTTACTTGAAGGAAAAAGAAAGGTAAAAAATTTTATTCATTACCTGTGAAGTGTTTTTCAAAATTGTACCAAAGGAGGCCGAAACAGTTTTGAGCTGCGCGGCGGACATTTAGACACTGCTACGACCCATAAACACTCAATTAAATGTACATATTTTTAACCTCACTGTACTGTTTATATTGTATATCGTAGTCAAGTTTGAAGTAGGGAATTCGAAATATCCAATACCGCGCTCTGTTCGCACCTAAAAATACTATACCAATTGTGTTGAATGTTTACTTTTTTCAGACCAACTTTTTTTTTTATCAACACCAACGAAGTTTTTACCACAAAAAGTTACACACAATATTGTTTATCTTGCTGTTTTTTCTGGTTTGTTGTTGAACCCAACAGAGTTAATCTCTCAGAGAGACAAAAGATAACTGAAAAAAATTCAAAGGAAAAAAATACTGTAAACTTTGGTGCTAATGTGTTTCTAATATTCACTTTTAAAATTTTGTAATTAAGCGTGCCCAAGATAAAATGAAAAAAATCGTCCATTAAGGAGACTTTAATTACACACTTAGAGTTGAAAATTATATAGATTGGATAACAATCTTATACTTTGAAGAGGATGATTTTGGATTTCATCATCCCAGCCTAGATCTTCAGTTTTTCTTAAATTTTTATTTCGCACAGCAAATGTTCTTTCTATCAATGATAAAGATGAAATTTAATTTGCAGAGAACTGATGGAGAAGAAAGTAAGTTCCATAGTATCGGTTTCCGGACAGAACATCATCGTGGACTGCGACTCGATGCAGCACACGTTCATGTATGACCACTGTTTTATGTCATACTCAGACCCAACTGTTCCTGGTCATGCTAGTCAGGAACTGTCTTCAACAATCTGGCTCTGCCCATGGTACAGCATGCATTCGACGGCTACAACGTCTGCCTCTTCGCCTACGGTCAGACCGGATCCGGAAAGAGTTACAGCATGATGGGAACCGAGCAGCCGAACACCAACCAGCTCCATGTCGAAGCTGGAATCATCCCTAGGTTCTGTCACCAGCTGTTCGATAGAATCCAACAGAACAGCCACATCACAACCACCGTGGAGATCAGCTACTTTGAGATCTACAATGAAAAGATTCATGATTTGCTCATAAACAGTACTAACAATAATAATCAACAGAAAAAACCACCTTTGAAAGTTAGAGAACACCCCACCTGGGGTCCATATGTTGTTGACCTCAGTCAGCATGTGGTTCAAAATTATGAGGACTTAAAGGTGAAATCAAGTTTTATAATTGACAAGTTTTATAATTGAATAAGAGGATGAAAAATATGAAATTTCAAATTGAATTAGATCGGTGAAGATTTTGTATTTGATTTTGAATTAATTTTTTTGTTATTGGTTTGCAGACTTGGTTGAAAGTAGGAAATTCTCAAAGAGCAACAGCAGCCACTGGGATGAACGAGAAAAGTTCGCGTTCGCACAGCATCTTTAGTATCATCCTGACGCAGGAGAAGAAAGATTGTAAGGACGAGGAGGGAAAGGATGCAAGTCGCAGGAGCAAGATCAATCTTGTCGACCTGGCTGGGAGCGAGAGGCTGAGCCACACGGGTGTAACTGGAAGCAGACTGAGGGTTCGTGGAAATGAAAACAGTCGTTCAACCAGATCTTACGAATACATTTTATTTTGTTCTTTTATAGTTCTCTTTACATGTACTGATGAATAAAAAATATTGAACTTTTGGTTGCAGGAAGGAGTTTCGATAAACAAATCGCTCCTGACACTTGGCAAAGTGATCGGCTCGCTGGCGGAGAACACTAACAATCGTAAGCGCGGATTCGTGCCGTATCGCGAGTCGGTGCTCACTTGGTTACTCAAGGTAAGTTGAAACACAGGATGCTTTATTTACACAGTTTGCATTCTATTATGTAGACACAGCTATGCAGATCAATCTTTTAAAACATTAAGTATTACTTCGGCGTCAAATATTTTATTTGTTAGTGGACAGTTCAGATAAGCGTGAGAGACGCTACGTCAGTGCATGGTGTCTGTGAAAATGCTGAACATTGGTGGTCGTATCTCAATCCTCTTCGTCCCGCACTTGCATTTGTCACCGCACTTCCGGCAGTTTGCTCCGCATTGACATCCGCCACATTTTTTTGGCGACTTCTTTTCTGCAACTATAAAACAATTTACTTTCATTTATTTGTTTTATAGATATTAAATAAGTTGATAATTTTTAATAAATTGAAAATGATTTGATTATTATAATTAGATTGTTTTTCAAGTGAATGAAATTGAAGTTTTTAAAATAGCTTGAAAACAACTAGTTGAAAAATCAAAATGAGCAATTACACAACTTGAATGTTAGATAACTCGGTGTTCTATCAGTGCGTTGCTCTTCGCTGATAAGGTTCTGATCAAGAACCATTCTTTTCGTGTTGGAACTTTTACCAAAGTGCTATTACGAATTAAATATAACAGACAGTCTCATGTCTCAACTTTATCAGCGCGGTAGTGGAAAATTTTAACTTTCTAATTTGTTCTTGGCTCGAATGAAACATTAAAAAGGTCAGGATGCATTTTCTCACGTGCGCGATCACTCGAGACATTTCAACAACGCGTAACGACAGAAGCTTCTCGATCGTTCTTGAATCATAACTCGAAATGAAATATGTTTGTTTCTTTTTTCAGAGTCTCTTTCGCAGTGCCAAAAGTTTTCATTCCGATCTTCGTTCGGTCGAAGAATTTTTCATTATCATAGGTCACGGATACACAAATTCGCACATTTCAATTCTATGACTCATCGTTGACTTTGCAAGTTAACCAAGTTCATTCTCGTTTGTGCTTTTATTTTACAGCCTGGCAAAATTCAATTGAAAAGAAAAAGAAGAACCTAGACTACAATCAGACAAACGAACATATTTCAACTTCCTCAAGGCTATGAGGAATACATTTTGTTAATCGTTACATTAAACCGAGATCTACATTATCGATGAACCGTCATCAATCAAATAATCGAGTCTTACCTTGATCGTCGTGCAGAGGACTCTTGCTCTTTTTGTGCCAGAACATCTTTCTTATCGATCGGAATGGCTAGTTCAACACAATCGTTCGTTTCTTCTTCGAAGTTGTACTAAATTGAGACTTGGCGTTTGTTTACTTCTGCCGCGTCAAGATCCGAGCGCAATTCTTATACACTTTTTGCGCACGCTCTTGCACTCGACACCTATCGCATGTCACACGATGCGCACGCCTCTACCGTTCTTGCTTTCTCTTCACGATCTTTGTACTCCTCTATCCACAATTAACGATCTACTTTTTCATCAAAAAGTTATCTATTTTGTCGTACTCTAATTTTAATATTCCAATTAACACTTTTGTAACGTGTCAAAAAAGGTATTACTATTAGAATTAAAATCGTGCTGTTTTGTAGTTTGAATTTCTGCGCAGGGTAACAGAGACTTGAGCGTGCCGTGTGCACCTTCGCGCATGCGCGTTTCGACGTTATTTGAACTCTCACTTACTCAGCAGATGGATCATGCTTTTAACGGTTTGCTCGGGTTCAAAAGTTTGTTGTACTTGAAGAATTTTATTAAGACATTTTACGAGCTCAGCATAATTTCATTTCGTGAAAAGAAAATATGACATTGTTTGATTTCATAAAGCAATTGGCAGGAATGCCTTTGAAAAATGTAAAATCGTATGAATCAGAACAAATTACCATTGTGAGATAATATATCAAGTATTATTTACACAAATGTATTCGATTGTCAATCGATTTTTGAGGATTTAAAAATAAAGCCAGACGGAATGTTGAATAAATTTTATTTTACACTATAATTCTGCATTCAAACATTGCAGCAGAATAATAATCTTACGTTATTATTCATACATTTTTTTTTATTCAATCGTTTTTTTTCTTTTGATCAGTATAAAAATAATTATTCTAACATATATTTATTGATTAGTACATTCATTTCTAACTTAGATGAACATTATTTAATAATTATACAACTTAAAAATCACAAAAACATCCCAATCAACGAGATTAAACATTAATGAATACAAAAAGTGGGCGGTGATTGTCTCAGTCTCAAACATACAGGGCCGGGCGTCTTTTTTGTCCGGCAAAAAAGATTTTTCGAGATGAGAAACCGGAATCGGCTTTCGCATCGGTGATGAGTCTGATCGAATCACCTTGACAATATGAAATTGCGTCGAAGATCTTGCACAATCCTTCGACATGAAAACATTCAACTGAGAAAATAGAACTCCATTTGAGAACTGAACTGGACAGCTCAGATCTTTTCAAAATCAAGCTTTCCCGTCTCATGATCGAGTCTTATTTTCCCAACCCTAACTTTACATGAACTCTCCTTAACCTAAAAAAAGTGCCTTGGCAATTTGTAACGTGCCATCATGCTAGTCAAATTTTTGAAAGTCAACTTTTTCCTTGGAAAGTCAACTTCTAGTCAACTCATTTCATCAAAAGTCAACGTGTTTCCAAAGTCAACTCCTTTTCCAAAGTCCCGTGTCTTTCAAAGTCAACTAGCTCGGCAAGCCAGAAGGTAAATCAGTCTTTGATTCAAAGATGAAAATGCTGGATCGAGTTTTTCTTTACAAGCGTCTCATCGGGTTAAGTACGAGGCTCACGTGCTGCTCTTTTCATCATTCTTTTGAGGTGTTTCTTCGGGTTCCTCCTCTTCGCAGATTCGCGAGCACACTTGTTTTGCGTGAGTCGATCTCTGCTTGATGAACTTGGACAGGCCTCGACGTTTGCTCTCTTTGCAGAGGTCGCAGTTCTTCGATGATGTTCTCGTTTCCTGAACGCGCTGACACCGCTGTTCATAATGACTCATTCCTTGAACAAAACAATCTCCATTAGCTCACTCGTCATATTCATATAAAATATAAAAATCTTGAGAATAAAAATCAATTTTTCTCTGCAGATCGCAATTTTTTGAATTTTTAATTCGGTTGGTAAAAGTGCGAACGTTTTGTAATGAAAATTTTTTTTATTCGAACAGATAAGAAGACAGATAAGCTAAGTGCGTCATAAAAGTTAAGAAAAAATTTAGAGTATAGAAAAGCGATTCGTGTTAAATTTGGCGTGCGATATTTTGTTTGTCACGTGCGAGCGGAATACATGACAATCAAAACAACACGATAGAGCCAGTTGATTTTTGCGCGCATATAGCCAATTCGCATTAGCCGAGCCGACTGTGGAAAACACGCGACTTTGTTTACAATGCGAAGATAATGTTTACGTTCCGATATCAAAAATAGATCCTTTTGTCGTGCGCGCAACAAAACAATCATTATTTCCGTGATTATGACATGGTAATTGGTTGATTATTATTAAGAAACTTTTGCATTTTAATTATACGAGCCAACAGATTTAGACGTTTAAAAATAGATTGTCATTTTCGTCTTAGGATTTTGCATTGGGAACAATATTGTTTTCCTTTTATTTCATTTTATTCTTTCTTTTTTAGGATGGAAGCAAATGAGATGAAAAAGGGCAAATTAATTTGGGGTTGAACAAATCACACGGTCGAGAATTGATATAAGAATTCAGTTCTCGTGTCCGACCTCTCGATAAACGAGTGCGCTATAAATAAACTCGTTCAGACTTACGCACTGGCGAAAGCCAAACGAAATCGCTTTCGGTTTTTTGTTTGTAAACGAATGCGTAACTTTTCCCAAGACGGCGTGCATAATTCAATATATCATTTCTTGACTTCGGAGGGATCAAAATCTGGCGCGCGGATTCGGAATGATAAAGCCGTGATAATGGCCATGATCTAAATTAAACGGAGATGTTAAAAAAAAGAGCAATAGCAAAAGTGAAATGTTATCGCATTTTCGTCGACTTTCGCGTTTAAAAAGCGTGCCTAATCAATTAAAATTAGCCTATCGAGCGGACGTCACTGATAACGTACCAAATGCACGCTTTTCGGCATGAAATTCGCACGATAACTCCTAATCGTTCGCACACTCGCGAATAATTCATATGGTAATTTTTTATTGCTGTCTTAATCATTTGTAATGAATGTTTAAAGAGCTCAAAATAAGAGTGCGATTGTAACGTTTTTTTATCATGTTTTTTCACTTTGCACGAATCATGGTCAAATTAATCGGGCAAATGTTTGTATCAATTTCTTTGCTTTATTAATTCTCCTGTTTTTCTCAGCTGTGAATTTTGTTTCATTTAAAAATAAACATCCCACCGACCGGCGTAAGAACAAAACAAAAACGAAACGTTTCGCTTTAATTCCAAGTCAGGCCGAAATGGAAGATTGAAATTGTAATATCATCTTACCATAATTGTTATTGTAATAATTTTTGTTCCAAGGCTGGCTAGTGTAATCCGTGTAATGGGAGTAAGTTCTATGCGACTCGAAGGACATCATTTCAGGCATGTAGAGCAGGTCCATGATTGCGTCTACTTCGTAACTCGCAAGTGAAAGTGTCGGAAAAATGGCAACGAAAAGAATTTTTCGCCGAGGTTCAAGAACTGGAGTGTGAAAAAGTTGTCAACCAGCGACGATCCTTGTCATCACTCCGGGCTCGGACACAATTTGAGAATTGGTTATGTAAATGGTTCTCGCTCGGCAAACTCGATTGCGCTGTCGGCTTCAGCAAGTTTACTCTTTCGCGGCATCTGCTCAACTAACCAAAACCAGCGACGCACCGCGCGCATTCGCGCATAATGTTTATCCACATTCCGCGCCATGCGTCTCCCTAAGGTCAAACCGACCCCCTCTCAAACCGTCGGTGTACCCGAGCGAAATCACGCTCTCCTTTTATTTACCTATGGCTCAATTTGGCCGCGGCATTTTCGTTTCCTTACAATATTCTTCTTAATGGTCCTATTTTTAGAAACTTTCAGTTATCCTGAGGACATAACAGTCCTGCAGCTTCCTTTCCAACTGGTTTTGCACCGTGCACTTTTTTTTCTTCTTTGCCCCACAAGCGTAGGGACTGGGCAACCGGATGGAAAAATAAAAAACGCAAATGAAAAAGGAACTATAGAAGTTGAAAGAAAAAAATTGTTATTAACTTTGGAGCACGGATACAAAATTTATTTATGAAAGCAAAATGAAGTTTTTGTGAATCATAAAAACAGCTTTTTGAAATGCTGTTTAATAATGTTTTCTTAAGGATGAAACGAATTTTGCAATTATATAAACGTTGTTATCGATTTTGGAGCTGAAAAAATTCGGAGCAAAGATGTAATTTTTTGTAGATGTTTTTGTTGTTTACAAAAATATCTTTGAAATAAAATTTAGTAATGTTTTGTTGAAAAGATAAAAATGATATTGAAATTATCGAGAAACAGTTATCGATTTTGGAGCAAGGATGAAAAATTAGATGCACCGAGCACAGATGTAATTTATTGTGGATGTTTTTGTTAATCAGTGTTCATTGTCGACTTGTGATAGCAAAACATTGTTGTTACAAACTACGAGATTAATAATGTAGCAACTGATAAAGGCTTGGTTATCAATGTTTTCCTCAAGTTTCTTGTTTCCAGGTTTGATTCAGGTTTTGCGAGTTTTTTTTTCAATTAGCAAAAGGTTTTTTTCTATCCATAGTGAAAAAATTGTCATCGTTGTTGAACCGTTGCGTTATCGGATTTTGAAACGTTCAAGTTTGAAATTAAATGTAGAATAGAATACATTTGGAGGTGAGTAATAATCAAAGTCAATTAGGGATTGACAAAAAGACGAAATACGAAAAACAGATTAATAAGATCATGAAAATTTGTTTTGTAATGATTGATGGGTTTCTATTTCGTTGATTTTTCAGCCGAATTAAATTTTCATGAGTCAGTGGAGGGCATTTATTTTGATTAATCACAACGAAACATTAACAAATGACAGAAAGTATAATTTGGAAATTTAATTGACTCCTAAAAGTCTTTCGGACAGAAATCAAAGACGCAGTTTCGGTATCGCATTTTAGGAAACGAATTGGACTGACAATTCGCGATTGTATGCTTATTTTTATGCTGCTTTTTATGCACCTTTATCAATATCACATGAGCGGAAATATGTGCATCAAGGAAAACCAACTTTGTCTTCCAATTCTTATCTTTATCTTCGTTTTTTTGCTCAACTACAATGCAGCATCGTAATTGTCTTCAAAACGGATAGAACAAGACAGACCCGCGTTGTTGATAGTACAAAAATAATGCAAAAAAAATCTCTATTTTATCATGTAGATTTGTTAAAAAAAAATAAAGTATAGAAATAATCATCCTGAGACAAAGCATTCCGTTGTGAATCACGCACGTAATAAATCCGGTCTTTGTGCATTGAAAATCAGTTTCCATTCACAAAAACTGATACGGATGTTGCGTATTTTTATTGCGCAACAGAACTATGAACAATTTTAATTGATATTTTTTCGGTAGTTTTTTCCCGGTAGCTTTTTGCGGAGTAACTTCTTTTCTGAGATTCGACGTCACGAGATTCTCAATAAGGATTTTTAATACCAAAGGAATAATCTCAAGGTTGTCCTAGCGATATTTTTTACCTCTCGCCATAATTCAGAGACGACGTCACTCGACTATTTTGTGTGTCTACCGAAATGATTGCGCAGGTCGCGACCTTCCGACAGGCTGAAATGAAAGTTCGAGTTTAGTCGTAAACAAGATTTGATGGGCTCACTGACAAAAAAAAAAAATTAGACAACAAAAATACTAAAATTAGATAAAAATAAACCGCCAGATTAAATGAGAGCAGTTTTTTTTCTTGAAATATCGAAATAACTCGGGGTACAGTTCCTGATTGGGAAACAAGAATGCAACGTGCAAATTGTCACGTAGGCCAATGTGAGAAAATGTGTTGGCTTTCATGTGAGCATCGACGGGAACTTTTTTCTCTTTCGCTCGAACGAGAACTTGGATGGAAAAATAGGTCTAACCGTAATGCAAAAGATAAATCAATAGAACGTTTGTTTATTAATAATAATTTAATTATTCGATATTCTCGTTAAGTTTCATTTGTTGATGCGAATTTGCATGGCTCGTTGCGTTGTTGAATTGTGATTTGCAATTGTGGAAGGCGAAGCAAATTTCGATTTTGCGACGATTAATTTCTTTGCAGTCGTCTTTACTGATAAGAACGAATAATAAAGGTATGCGATTGCCTGAGACGCAATATTACTGGCACACCTCTGATAGGCGCACTTTTGTTTTATATAAGTGAACAAACATTTGTTAAAGAAATTTCTCATTGTTTTTTATCAATAAAGAAGACTCAATTTTGCAAACATGTTTTTTATCAAGAAGAAAAACGAAAATGTGTAAAAAAATTATCTTCCTTTCATAATGTTAGTTTTTGTTGTAAGACAATGTGTAAATTGGATTAACCTAATAATACAAGCAAAAAAAAGCGATCATGAATTATACATAGCTAAACTCATAATGGTCAGGTGATAAAATCGTCTGTGCTCCAAAATGTATCAAGCTTAAATTCACTTCATGAGTTCGCCGGTAACTAATTTTAGCCCACAACAAGGTCTAATTTTAAAACACATAATCAGAGTTAAATGTCATTTTGTTAGTGTCCGATGATGTTCTAAATAACAGCAGAAACAATCTACAAACAATTTTTAGAAGACAAAAACCTTCGATTTTCCTGCATTAAATTTTCAACAGGCGGATAAAAATGCGATTACCTACTTTATCTGACTTTATCTTCCTCGTTCATCCTCGCATACCTTAAAAATCTTTCATCTGATAGGTTTAATCGCGGATCTAATAAAAATGCATGATAATTTTGTTTGCAGACACAATTATTTATTTCGTTGTTGTTATTAAAAATA
Organism: Trissolcus basalis; assembly: GCA_025266255.1. Taxonomy (NCBI): domain Eukaryota; kingdom Metazoa; phylum Arthropoda; class Insecta; order Hymenoptera; family Scelionidae; genus Trissolcus; species Trissolcus basalis. The sequence continues at coordinate 67,266 of JAAMPD010000148.1, forward strand.
AGTAGAATAAATATTGATAGTAACACTGTCTGGTGGAAAATTTTAGTGATCGATTGTTGTTTATCTTACAGGAAAGTTTGGGCGGCAATTCGCGGACCGCGATGCTGGGAACGGTGTCGCCTGCCAGCATCAATTTGGACGAAACTTTGGCGACGCTTCGCTATGCGTGCCAAGCCAGAGCGATCGTAAACAGAATTCATGTCAATGAAGACCAGCATGACAGATTAATCAGGTAATTGCGAAATAAACAAATAACATTTTTTTCTAGTTTTTATAACATTTCCATTCACTTAGTTTCTTAGATTATTTATTATTTTGACATTTAAAATGAATTATATTCTTGTATGGTTATAATGATAATTAAGGATAAAATGTTTCTTTTTTCAGGTCTCTGCAAGCGAGAGTTTCACGTTTGGAAGAACTTCGTGAAGGCTACGAAAGACAGCTTGGCCTTACTCCACGACGTCTACTCGAGTCTTTAGATGCGTCAGTTCATCCCGCGAAAGAAATCGAATGCAAACAACATGAAGTCGAATCGCTGAAAGAACAGATAAAAACCATGGAGCAGCAGTTTGCTAAAAATCAAAAGTAAAAAAAAAACACCTATTTACTGACAATTAGCTACAAACATTATCGCTTAAAATGTTCCAGCGAGTCGATAAAAAATGTTAAAACTCGTTCCGGAACGAAAATGATTTTTGCAAAGCAAAAAAAAAAACAAATAAAAAAAAACGTAATCGAACAAAACGCGACCGGTTAGCTTTGTTCGTTTGCATATTAGTCGCAAAAATGTAATACAATTTTTATCTCTAATTCAGGCGCTTTATCAAACGTGCGATCCTCGTTAAACTCATAACAATTTTACGAAGTAGATAATGCTGCCACAACGTCGAGTAATCGATGGGATTATTAAGCTAATCGCTCATTGCGAATGATAAGAAAGTGTGAGGGTACAAAAAATCGTCGGCAATTTTATTGATTTATTTTCCGTCATCTTGAAGCATTTATGACCAGCACGCGCTGAAAAATAACCACGGAAAAATTTTGTGGGTTGTCTTCAATCGTACAAATTGCAGGTCGTGGCAGCAAAAGCTCAAAGAGGCCGAGGAGAAAAAGAACTCCGAGCTGAAGTACTTGCGACGATGCGGCATCGCGATTGAGCTCGATTTCCGTCAGCAGACACATTCGTGTCTGGTGAATCTCACGGCCGACCCGATGTTATCCGGTACCCTCTTGTACTTGCTGCCAGAGGGCACCGTTCGCATCGGCAAACGTTCTGCCAATAGCAGCACGCCGACCAAACGACCGGACATTGTTCTGGATGGGCCCCTCGTCAGGCCATCACATTGGTTAGTCAACAATCAGGCTGACGAAAAATTGCTTTCGAGGGTGTTTTTGCTTTTGTGTGATAGCATGGAAATTTTATGTAGAAAATTGAACTTGAAAGTACTGATAACATTTCACCAACCAACACATTCCTAGGTGTTTGTTCGTCTATATATATTTTTTTAAAGATAAATCTATAAATTTATCTTCATAGACGATTGTAAATAATTTGGACTGCTTGGAGCCAGGCGGTAACAAAACATGCAATGGCGAGCTGTTTGCCAGCACAGCGCCAAATGAATGTGCTTTGTAACAAAATTGTTTACCGTTCCAATTTATTCTCTCACATGCTTTTCATTGTTTTCAGACTATGAGACTGTAACAATAGATACACTATTTAATTATTTCTTGCCTTGGTGCGATGGACCACAATGCAATCATTTAATAGCACATTCTATTCTGTTTATCTTTGCTTTCTCGATCTGAATGGTTTTTGAGCATGTTAGATTTGTTTGTCCTGTTCGAGCGCTGATTAATTGTAATTGTGTTTTTACAGCGTCATAGAAAACAAGGATGGAAAGCTTTATCTACATCCAGAGGAAGACGGAGATACGTTTGTCAATGGGAAGGTAAATATTTGATCGGAGCTTTTGAGAATAAATGGAACAAGATTTTGAGACGATGCAACTTTTAATTTTGATTGCTATCGTATTTTTAGAAAATCTACAGAAGAGTTCAACTGTGCAATGGAGATCGGTTGATCATTGGGGGTAGTCATTATTTCAAAGTTGTTCATCCACAAGATAATGATGGAATGGAGAAATTCGCAGAACCCATCGATTTTGAATTCGCCCATGAGGAAGTACTGCGAGTTCAAGAAAAAGAGTAATAACAATTTCTTTTTTCTCAATGATTGTTGTTCAACTCCATTTAGTTTCGATGAATAAAATTGGTTAATTTTCTAGGCTGAGAACTGAACTGGAAGAATCGAAGCAAAAAGCCATGAAGGAGCTGGAAAATGCGAAACAAGAGATGGAGGAACAATTCAACTCGCAGAAAAAGGTGTTTGAGAAGGAAATTAAAGCCCTCGGAACAACTTTAGAGAAACAGAAGAGCGCACTCGAGGATATCAATCGCAAACAGCAAAAGTGTGAGTTGGAGAAGGAGCTGCTGATCCGAGAGATTGAGACCAACCGGAGAATCAAGAGCTTGCAGTCAGAGAACAAGGCAGAAGTGAACATCTCGCCGTACAAATCGAATTTCTTGCAGGAGATAGAAAAGATTTTGAACGAAACAACTGCGGGGGCTGAAATTGCTCTGACATTAAAAACGAGCTCTCAGGCAATGAAAGCTGGAGGTGTTAGCTTGTATGAATTACAGTTGTTGGTTCGCGAGGCAACCGAGAGGTGTCGAGAGCTGGGGCTCAATTATGTAAGCAATTTTTTTAAATTTAGAATTAGATGTTCATATTTAATTTGTATTTATGTTTGTTTTGATCAATTTTAACTCATCTTTTTTTCTTTAGGAATTTTGTCAACAACAAATAGTGAAAGATAAGCGACTTGAGTCCGTGGTGCGAGTTCGTGACCGCGATCAGATAACTGAGGTATTTTGGAAACCGATGCGATTTCTCGATTGGGTGCACCGATTACGTGATCACGACGTTGAGAATTCTCTGAAAGAACTAGCAGAAGGCGAGAGCGACTGGCAACCTTACGAACAAGTGTCACAGGACTCTTTGGAGAGTCGTATCTCAGTAAATATAACTCCTGTAAAAAAGCAGCTCAACGAGAGTATCTTTCAGATGTCGTTGGACTCGTCGATCCTGGACATGTCGTTGAGCGACATTGATAAAACTCCGGACGTCTCGGAACGGCGACACGATGACATGATTCAGTGTCTAAGACAGATGGAAATTGCTGCAAAAACTCTTGCCAAACTTTGCAACAGGCATCTGATCTCGGAACTGAGTAACAAAGTGAGTTCAAATCTGGACCAGGTTTACAAGTCTGCTGAGAACATTAAAGTTATAATTTCAAATTCCAACAATGATTCAAAAACTGAAAGCTCTGGGAATGAGACTGTCATTGAGGCTCCAACGAAGGATAAAAAGAGCGTTGTCGACGAAGCAATAAGAAATTTTTTGAAGAGATTGACAAGAACAGATGTCCTTTTGCAAAGAGCGAAATTCCGAAATCAGTTAGGTTCAATTTTGATAACTAATTGGGATAGGTGAAACTGCCGATTTTGCCAAAGCGTTTTAAATTATTGTATGCACGTGTTGTATATAAGAGGATTATTCAAAGACTGTTATAACGTTTGACGTAGTCAATTTTTTCACATACGTATTGTAAATGTAGATTAAAAAGCGTTCGTTTTTATTTATGTCATGCAATACAAATTAGCCAGTAGGTATTCCTCTTCTTCTTATTTAATTTGTGTAAATTATAATCAGTAAGTTAATTTGAGTTTGTACTGTGATTATAATCGAAGGAAACGTTAATTTTGTTTGTATTACGTGTTAGCATCGTGAAGTTACACAAATGTTTATAATTTATATATGATTTTTTATAAATTGATACAAATGTTCAGGGTACTGCATTTTCTACATTTTTATACTGAAACTGACAAGATGTCGCATTTTTACATTTAAAACAAATTTGGAAATTCATATGGGTAAATGTTACATCAGCTGGAAGGAAAATGATACTGATAATGTAATTTTAATTTTATAAGATTTGTTGTATACGAATGTGAGTTTCAAGATTGTAGATAAAGGAAACAGAGGTACGATGAGGATGAATCACAAAAATTGCCTGTATTAAATCTACTCAAATAAATGCATCCAATAAAACCAGTTAGTGAGTAATTAGAACGATTATTATTCATACTCAATTTACATTTTGCATGATCGATCGATACAGCATTTTAATCAGTGTAACAAATCAACATTCACACCAGCAATCAAATTAATCAAAGTAATCTTCAATATCAATATCGGGATTAAGCAAGTCCTCGCCGTAAATACTCAAGTCCAGCTGATTTAATATCAGATTTTCGCACATCTCCTCCAGATCCGTTTCGCCGATCAGGACAGCGCCCTGCAGTCTCCCGTCCACCATAACGAGCTTTACATATTCCACATCCTTCGTAACCCTCAACAGGACCTCATACTTTCCCTCAAGTTTCTGTCCATTGTACAACCCCAACAGCACTACTTTAAACCCAAAGAACTTAGTGCAGTGAGTAAAAGCTCAAAACAGAAATCCTGATAAAATTCCTCTCCCTTCAAACTCGACATCATGCTTTTCGCCACGTACATCCCCATTTGATACGCCTGGGTCCAAAGTCTCATCTGGAACCAGTGTCTGGCCAGCTCCCAGCCAGCGCTGCAGACATCGCCCACCGCATAGATGTCGCTCTGCGACGTCTCCATCTTCCAGTCAACCCAAAACCCTCCGTCCTCGCCCTTTTTCAGGTTCTCCAACCCCTTCAAGTCCGAATTTGGAATGACTCCTGTGGCAGAAACAACCAGATCACATCCAATCGTTTTTCCGTTGCTGATTTTTATAACAACTGGCCATTCTTCATCCGAGCTGTTCTCAACGACTTCCAAAACTTCGCACTGATATTCAACTTGGAGATTTTTCGGTAACGCATTCGGTGACTGGAGTTTGACGAACTGGTGCCAGTCAGGACCTAAGGCAGGACCCGACGAAGAGCCACCCTGGACTGTGTAGCGCATGCGCTTTACTGGCTCCTTTTCTTTTTTCTCAGCTCCCTTAGCTAAGCACATTTGGAAAAATTCTGCAGCCCCAGGATCGACAAAGGTCGCGGAGATGTGTGAGTCCTTGATGACCCAGACGACCTCCACGCCCTCTATCTCATGGACCAGCTCGGTCGCAATTCCACCGTTTCCTACAATTGCGACTTTGCGTGCTCCCTGAAGCTTTTGCACCAAATTTGATACAGATTCCGTATCTCTGATGCCAATCACTCGTGGCTTATCTTTGACGATCAACTTTGGTCTCGCTCCGGTACAGAGGCACAGCTTTTCGTACCCAATTTTCCGACCGGATTCCAGGACGACTGTTTTTGAATCCGGCTTGACTTCCTTCACCACGTCCTGGATTATTTTCATATTAGGGAACTCGCTGAGAAAAGAAGCTTCGCGCTCCTCCACGTCGAATTGGAAGAGGTTCTTGCTATAGAACTGTAAGTTGGTGGTAGATTTGACCGTCGGGCTTGCTGTGATCAAGGTCACGGTACTTTCTGGTGTGTGAACGCCGAGGCTTTGCGCACATATCACCCCGGATATGCCCCCGCCTACGATTACAAACGTGCTGCGCTCCATCACTTCTCGCTAACTTTGGTCTGATCTTCAGGCTGGGATTTTTTGAAATCGTACCAGTCGGAGTAGTCGTAACATACAAAAGGTGGATCGTACGTCAGCAGACCGCAGTCTCGAGCTTTGTTGATTGATACTTCTATCTGCCAGTTTTGTTTTCGACAGACGTTCGTTACACTGAAATCAAAATATCATGAAGAAATCGTAAGTTTGAAAAACCATTTTTTTAATTTATTGAATTCATTTTTTATTTATCTATTTAATTAATGGCAGCAGTTTACATTGATAAAACCATATTTGATTTAGTTTCTTGTTATTTATTTAATCCAGACTTTTCTTTAAAATTATAAATAGATCGTCTTACCTAGGTTCCAAAATTTCTCCGTTGTGTTCAGATACAAACTGCTTGAGCAGTTTAATATTTCTGAAATCTGGAATTAAATATTCGTCTCTGCAAATTGGACAGGGGCTGCCACAAGAAATCCTACCGTTTCTCTAAAAACATAAATGAATCACTCAAACACACAGTCTATATATAAAATGTAATTTTTTGGGATAAGAAAATAACAACGTCGCTCTTACAATGCAAGTTTTGCGTGTCTCTTTTGGACATCTGTTTCCTTTGAAGTTACGTTTGTACAATTTCCATACAGGGTCATCACCGTACGTAATTTTATAAGCTGAAAATCAAATAAAAAATTCAACCCTTTTATGATTACATCACTTGAACAAATTCTGCAAACAATAAAAATTGATTGTTTATTTACCATCACTCTCCATATACTTCATACTAATTTCCACAGGGATTTTTCTCGATCGATCCTTCGGATCTCGAACCTCTGATTTTTTTGTTGCATTTTCATTTTTTCCTTCTTCAATTATTTCCTGCTCATTTTGCTCCGGCTGATTAAAACATTTGGAACTTTGACTTACGTTTCTCACTTCCTTTATAACCTAAAAATGCAACTTTTGTGTTTAAACAAAGATTACAACGTGGAAAATAATTGACTGATGAAATTGACAAAACAGTTTTTTGCGTCTTACCGTGTTCTTTACCAGTTGTGTATGACATATCCTGGCAAAATGTTTAATACCTGCTGATAAAAACATGTTTTTAATCCCGGTTTGTATAATAATAAGGGCAGGTTAAATAACATATGACTGTGTTCTAAAACCTTGCTCCTGTTCGTATATTTCTATCCTTGTCTTGCAAGTGCTAGTAATGTTAGGGTACTAGAGAGAGACAGATGAGCAGACGAATAATAACATGGCGGTGTCAACGAGTCTCTCCGCTTTTACAAGAACAATTTTACAAACAACAAACAATGCAGCAACAGGGGTGAGTTAAATTATTCCAATTTGGGATATCAACATTGTAACTGTGTATTACTTTTTAATTTTGTCACTTGACATTTGGTTTGCTTTGAGGAGAATCTGAGAAGAAAAGAGGTTATGCTCATGATTGCAATTGCTCTTATTTTGATTTCAATTATAAATAATTTTTATTGTTTCTTAATTTTTTTTCGTTTTCAGTTTCAGCAAATAAGAAATAAATGGTGCAAAAATCTCACAATCAGGGACATGAAAAGGAGGAAAATTGCCAAAGATGTAGCCGTTGATCGACTGCGATTGTTGTGTCTCAAGAAAAATGATGTTTTGCCAGCTGAGATTTTAGTATGAATTTGAAAATCAATAACAATGTTTTAATTTTTTCGTTTCAATTCAAATGGAAAATTTTAATAAGAAGAATACATATTTATAAACATTTTCACAAAGTTGTGACTAACACAGAACAAGTTAATTGAAACGAAAAATTATTTTATGAACAAATATTGATTTGATTTTGTTGTTACAGGAAGACGCTGTGAAAATGTTCGATGAAAAGATTCCCCGACAATCAGCAATGTCTCAGCTGACTAATCGGTGCGTTTTGACTTCACGACCTAGGGGAGTACTTCCGCGATGGAGAGTCTCAAGATTCATCTTCCGTCATGAGATCGATTATAATAAAATGGCTGGCATGCAACGAGCTATGTGGTAAACTTAGTTAATATTTAGAAAAATAACCTGCTTGAATGTAAAAAACTGGTAAATTTATTAAAACGTTTTTCCATAGTTTAAAATTGTTTATTTCATTTTATCTTCATTTCCATTTCAACTGTTCGTCTCAGTTCCTAATAATAATTAAAATTTTTTAATTTCAGTTTCAACTTTTTATTTTATTTTAAACTGTTTTTTTTATCGTTGGAATCTTCTTTTCTTCGATAATTCAGTTGGGACGAGAACATTTCTTTTGATTTGATGCGATGAGATAAAGACGGAATCAGGCAAAATGTTCATCAATTTTCTAATGTATCACGTCGTCCATTTGTTCCTGTCATATAATTTTCCGTCCACGCCCACACTAATGAAATTAAAATAAGATTAATTTTGCGCGCGGGTATCACGAACGTAATACATTAATCGAATATACAGTAGTCACCTGAGCCACGTCGATGATGCTCAGCTATATGGTCGCATGCGTTTATATGTGAGCGCATGTGCTGCAAGCTCGCCGACTCGAATACCTCGTACAGTGCTTATTTTCTTCTCACAGAGTTCAATCGAATATTTTATCAATCTTGATATTTCATAACAAAATAACAAATTTGTTTTTTTTTCCATTATTCTGTCAACAATTTCGCAACTATTTTTCATTCACCAAAACCGAGTTTAAAATATTCAAATATCTAAAAAAGATAGAATAACTTTGTATTTCAACAAATTACTTGAATATTAATCAACTAAAATTATAAAAATCTTGCTGTACAATTCTAAAAAATTGTATATTTTATGGTCAAATATTTGTAATTGATTTGTTATAATTGATCCGGGAGGAGTCCGATTGTTGACGATCAATTAGGTAACTCCTCGTGATACTCGAAAGGTGATAAAAAACAATGAGAAACGACGTGAATTTATGAAGCCTTGTCACGAGCTTTCGATCCGAGGTTTCGTAAATTGATGACAAAAGTCCAGAGGATGGTCTTCTCGGGCATCCAAGTGCGCGCTTTGGGGCAACAATAAAAGTTGACGTAAGTTAACAAGGAACTTGTTGAATTGCTTGACGTTAGGGGTTGTTAAAACACGCTTGTTTCAATGCTATTTGTCGCTGATGCGAAAAGCAGCTTGTCATAACAAAACGACCCGCCACTTCGTTCACGACAATGAAACGCAAATTGTCATCGAAAAGTTTTTGCTCGGAGTGATAAATTTTAAGGAGGAGATTATTAATCGAGTTGACGGAATGAAAAATCTTTTTGTTCTTCTTTCAAACTTGCTCTTTTATCTTGTTAAAATGTTATAATGGGAATTTATTTGATTTGACAAATGAAATACAATGTGAATTTTTTCATTCGACTATGTTATGTTTGACTTGGACTTATGATTAATTAGTGAAGTTAGTTTTTTTTTGTACTTGTAAGATGACCATTAGCAAAAGAATGTCTAACAACGATTTAAACAAGAAAAGCAAATTTACACCATCGAAGCGAGGAATTTGGCCTTTTGTAACAAAGAAGAAACTTAGCGCACGTACACCGAGGATCAACAACTTCGTCAAAGATCCTGCACTTTATAATCCACGATTTTTTAATCGTCACTATTTCGAGGTAATTGAAAAAAGATTTATTTCATTTTTCATTGCATCAGTTTAATTTTTACCGAGTTTACCGAGTCTGAACAAGTTTACTTGTAGTGTTAAGATTCATCTAGTACGTGTCACACAAGAATGACCAGTTAACCGCGAGCTTTGACTCGAAGCCCTATCAGGAGACAATAAAAATGTTAGAGATCGTTTCCCGAATTCAAAGAGGGGACATACATACTTTAGTTCTGATTGATTATGCTCCGAAAAAGAATAAAATATTATACATCAGAAATCAAGACGTTTCACGAAATTAGAAAATTGTTTTGTGTTTCAGATTTATGACATGAGAATATATGAATTCACGTTTTCAGTGTTTATTAGGCCGCTTTTGAACACTTTTTAATAACAGATAACGATAAATCAGAACGTTCGTATAACAGTTGACTTTTTAAATATCAATTAAATCAATTTGGAACAATCATTTTAATTGTACGAAAAAAAGAATCGTCCCGAAGACGTAGCAGGAGATTATAAAAATGTTGACTCGAATTCGTATAAGGCTAATTTTATTGTGACGCATCAACTTTATTGAGTTTGAAAAATTAACTTACAGTGTTAAGATTCGTCTAGTGTGGGTTTTATGAAACGAGTCATATCGTTTCCGCCCAATGCTTAGTTACCCAAACACCAAGTTTTATCAGGAATCAATAAAACTGCTAAAGATTGTTACCCGAATTTGCAGAGGTTACTTGTTACCTATAGTGCTATATCATTTCGTTACGTCACAATGCGTTAAAATTGGAAATAATCAGGAGACACTAAGTATTAGGAGACGAAAAAAATGCTAGAGATCGTTAGCCGAATTCGCAGAGCTACTCGCTATTCTTCTGTTTTGCTCCATCGTGCTCCGAAATATGAGAGGAAAAGAATAAGATATTATGCGAAAAGAAAAGTATTTGAGAAGATTTGAAAACCGTTTCATACTGCGGTGTTCAAAAAGTACGACACGCAGGATATGTAAATTCGCAAAAACCATCTCTTGAGAAACAAGAAATTATATTAACAGGAGAAGTGTCAGAAAAATGTTCGTAAAATTAATGTATTTGTGCTTGAAAATTCAGGCATCGGTGCATGAAAGTTCAACCGATAGCTCAGAAAAAGAAAAAGAGAACATGAAGAATGAAAAGTTGTCGTAAAGATTTACAAAATAAGTGTTAGATATGCTGTTACATCTATTGCTCTTGGAATCTTTGTACTTCAATATTTCATCCAGTCAAAAAGGTCCCGAGTGTGTATTAGGGAAAAATGAATCTTATATGGACGAATATTTGGAGTGTAAAGATCTAAATAGTGTAGGCGGTCAAAAAGGTCCCGAAATTGTATTAGGCGAAAATGAATCCTCTAGAGTTATGTGAGTTCTTATTTTGTGAATGAACTGTGTTTTTCATTATACCCCGAGATCCGACAATTGTAAAAGACGGAAATTAGACGTGAATAGATTTTGTCAAACACTTTTTTTTCGAACAGGAAGTTGAAATTTCGAACACTCGTTAAAATATTGAAAAATAGTATTTGAGAGTTCAAACGTTCCCACTAATAATAAGAAATCATGTGGAGAGGAGAGGTATCAAGAATTATATCAAAATTTAATATAATCCAGCTCGATAATACGGTCATTGATGCATGAAAATTCCGGCATATCTTTAGCGTAACAACTGAGAGAGCATGAAGATAAAGAGTCATCTTTGAGATTTAGGAAAAGGGGCTTTCAACAGGCCTATTTAGGCCTTTGTGTTTCGTTATGCAACGTGAGATGTAAAAGACCCTGAAAATATATTAGGAGAAAATGAATATTTGGGAGTTGAATATTTTCGATTGAAATAAGGGACTTGTCTGTTTGTAAGTTTATTTTTATATGTACCCCATACTTTTCTCCACGTGGACAAAAAGAATTTTCGGTCAGTTATGGGAGCAAGAACGAACTCTTGGGGATTATTCGTTCCTTATACGATTCCTCTAAAATATAACAAGTGCACATTGTGCTCCAAAATATGAATGAAGGATCTTAGAATTACTCCGTATTAGGCAAATAAAAATACTTTTGGGACCAACAAGTTTCATATATCTGAATTCTACCTGTAATAATTTTAATGCTTATTTCTGCTTTTTAGTTTTTAAATCTTCAAATCATAAAAATTTTCTTTTTCTTTTGAACGTGCATCATAAGGTTCAACAAATTATTACACGTGAAAAACTATAATTCTGCGTAAGATGGAATTAAGAATAATTCGTTGTGAGTTTTACGATGGATGATGAAACTGTATAGAAGTAGCCGGTAATCTGCAAACATCTGTTTACTTTTCTACCAAGAGCCTATAACAGGGAGACTTATTGAAAAATGTTTGAAATTTAATATACTACTATATTTTTAATATTTCAAGCATTCCAAGCTGCATTTCATTCGCATATACGAATTTCAACAAATGCTCTGAGCAAAAGAACTAAGCAAGCATAGAGAAAAAGAGCTTTTAAAAAAGAAATGACTTGAAAGGGGAATATGACACGGGTGGTTAGTGTACTTTAGAAATTATAGGCGGGCAACGTGTATTGGGAGAAAATGAATATTTGAGAGGTCTACATTCCGATTCGGATAAGAGACTCACGCATTTCTTATGTTCTTCTTTAATATATTTCGAGATGTAGCCGGCGGAGAAATTGTCTCGAAGAAGTATTAGGCTGTTATAAATAATACGAAGATGAAAAAGAAAATTGTTTTGAATGGACATTAAAAAAATGTGAAAATGTATAAATTCAAAAATGAGAGTTTTTTTACAAATATTTTCTTCAATGTATTGCAATTGTACAAAAAGAAAAGGACTTGAAATTTTTTTCGAAATTCAATGTACTTTTACTTGGAAATTCATACATTAAAGTTTTAATATTGAAATTATGTTAAGAAAAAAATGAGAAATTATTAACAAAGAAAAATTATCTCGGAAGAAATTTATTATTTTGTATTTTTAAGCACATTAAAAAAATATTAACAACCTGGAGAATGTGACGTTTTTCGTAGTAATTCATTATTCATTATTTGTTCAGTTAAAATTTTTCGTTTTTTAAGTTTTTAAATTTTTACATTTTAGTTTAGTTGTGAATTTGTTTAAATCGTTTTAAATGCTGGATTTCTTTTAACAGAAAAAGAAAACTATATTCATTATTGCATTACAAAAAGCTGGAGATTGTTATCCGAATTCATAAAGGTTAGTTGTGACACAACAACTGGTAATGCTATACCGAGTTTGATACGATTACTAATATCGTTAAGATATTACGCCAGTTTACTTAGAAGACAATAATAATGTTGAAGATCGTATTTTCAACGTGACACAGGCGGACGGACAAAAAATTCTTATATGCTTTAAAGTGATACACCTGACAAAGAATAACTAAAGAATATCAGATAATAATACAGAATTTTGAGTTCATTCGAATGTTTATACTTACTTTTCACCTTTCATTCTAAAAAATAGTTTACGTGAACTTTTTAGTTTATTAAATACAGAAAATAAAAGAAAAATTTAGAGTATCATTTTAATTTCTATATGCACCTGGATTCATGTAGTTACGAGTTTCATCAAAAAGTAAGAGGGTAAAGAAAATTTGGGTTTTACTGTCGCTTCAATAGACGAACGAGAATATTGTTAATCGTATAATGGGTGATTATCTATTCTATAGAAGTTGCTGGTAATCTTCTAAACTTCTGTTTACATTTCTACCAAGATCTTATGAAACCGAAGAAATTTTTTGAGCGAATTAGAAAGTTTTGAAAGGTCCCAAAAATGTATTTATGAAGATGAATTTGGATACCTCTTTATTTTAGATGTTATCTTAATCTTGTTTTCGGCTATGAACACTCAATTAGTATGATCTTGTTTTTGTGGTCAAAAAAACGTAAATATTTTGAAAAGTAATCATGGTAATCCTTCTAAAGTACCTGCTCGACTTCTACTTCTTTTGTGCTACAAAGTCATCCGCCTGTCTCAGAAAGACTAGGCAGTATCAGAAAATAATATACAATTAAAAGTTCCTTAAATGCTTTAACCCTAACTACACAATGAATTTTTTTGTATTATTGAAATCACTACAAATCAATATTTCGAATAATAATTATTGTACTATTCCGAAATTACGTTCGGTACTCCAAGGAGTTAAAGTAAAGGGTTGATTCAAGTCTGAATGACCGGTATAAAATCGGTTTTCGATATTTCGAAACCGGAGAACATGAAAAATAAGAAGTATCGTTTTCCTTTTCATACCTGGATCTATCCAGCCAAAACTTTTCAGCCATGCCAGCCAAAAAAGTTTAGAAAGTTTAGGGTTTCATAGTCGTGATAATATACAAGTAAGCTTTTTGGTACTTTTATGATGTCTAATGATCTATTCTATAGAAGTTGTTGGTAATCTTCTGAACTTATGTTTATATTTCTACCAAGATCTTATGAAACCTAAGAAATTCTTTTTCCGAAATAGAAAGTTTTTGAAAGGTCCCAAAAATGCACTTATATAGATGAATTTCGATACCTCTTTATTTTGGATGCTATCCTAAACTTGTTTCCGATTGTGAGTGCTCAATAAATTAGTCTGAACTTGGTTTTGTGGTCGAAAAGTGTAAATATTTTGAAAAGTAATGATGGGAATCCTTCTAAAGTACCTGCTTGACCTTTACTTCTTTTGTGCTCTAAAGTGATCCACCTGTCTCAGAATGACTAGACGGGATCAGGAAATAATGAAAAATATGGAGTTCTTTCAAATTTTTATACCTGATGGATTTTCTATTGTCAGAAAATGTACATAAAAGGTTTTAGAAAAGTCGTACTTGTTTTTGTACTCAATACTAATGTCTTTTGGATACCTTGTAATTATTTTTTGTCTGAAAAGGGTCGTACGCTCGAACGTCCATTTTTCAAAACCAAAAAGTATCGTGGTATTTTTCGATTTTGATATACTTAAAGTAGCTGAATTATTCGTAATAATTTAAAGCACGGCTTTACTAATTGGAGTATTGAAAATTTTCTGAGGAATTTTTCTTGAAAAATGGACATTTCAGCGTAAGTCCCACTATAGAATCTGCGCGTAGTTCAATTAGCAATACTAATGTTTATTGTAATCAGTAAATGTAAATATTCCTAAGCTTGTTTTCAACTGGAAGCGCGCCATTAGTTTGATTTCTGTATTGTGGTAGAAACATGTAAATATGTAGAAAAATACCTTGAAAAAAAAAAATAAATAAATAATTACTCACCATGAATTTTTCATGGTAAGCCTTCTAATGTATATCTGTTTGACCTATAATACTTTTGTGCTGCAACGAGAACTATGTGTCTCAGAAACACAGAATGACTGAACGGTATTAGGAAATAATCAGCAGTTTGGAGTTCTTTTAAATTTGTATACCTGGCTTTTCTGCTGTCAGAAAATCTACGAAGGTCTTTTTCCACATTAGGAGGTTATTTAGAAAGTTCCAAAGATGCACTAAAATGTTCGTCTTTTCGAGACCTCTTTACTTTTAATGTTTTCCTAAGCTTCCTTTCCGCTGTAAGCACCAAATTAGTAATATCTAACTATTGTGGTCAAAAAACGTAAATATTTTGAATTGTAATCATTGCACTGCTTTGGAATTACGTTCGGACACCTGGAAGGGTTAAAAGAACGGGTTGATTCGAGTCTGGTTTACTGGTCTATAATCTGCTTTTGGTTTTTCGAATCCGGAAAACATGAGAAATTGGAGGTATCTTTTCTTCATACCTGGATCCATGCAGGCACGAGTTTCATCACAAAGAAAGAGGACATAGAATTTTGGTTTAAAAGCCGTGACCATAGAAAAAAACGT